>OVAX01000559.1:0-74852 GCA_900406405.1 Lepidium africanum
CTATATAAGTCATTTAGGTATTAATTGAGACTAGTTGAGTAATTCTTTCTTTTATATATATTGCAACAATTAACGATAAAACTACCTACAACGTGTACATGGGATTGTAATATGTATGTAGGAGTTTCCAAACCCTAGAATCATACAATATGTTTCGAAAATTTAATTACTAACCTGCATATAGAATTCCTTAATTGTTTAATCACTACAACAAAATTGGAGCTATTGTAACGATTGTATTGTAACTAATAATATTTGTAATAATTTGTGACGTTTTATATACATTTTTGTTACGTTTTTAAAAAAATTATTGTGACTCTATTTCGTAACAATTTGTGACGAAATTGTTACTATATTTTTTTTGTCACCAGTATTGTGACGTTTTTGTTACGAATATATATTTGCAACGTTTGTATTACAACTATTTACCAACTGTCACAAATTTATAAGAATATATGACGAAATATGCATTATTATGACAAAATATTACGTCTCAATACAACTTTTATCTTGTAGTGAATTTTTGTTCCTCCATTTATTTTTCTATGTAGTAGATGGCAAAAAAAAAGAACTTTACGTTAAATTTTGGTCATAATGGCCTTGCGAGACTTTTACACCGACTAACTCCATCTCATGCCTGCAATAATTAGCCATGCTGGGAAATGTATGAATAATTCTCACAGAGATTTGTACATTATATATCTATATTGATTAAATGCATGTTTCCAAAAAGAAAAACTGTATAATGGGCGAAGGTTATTTGGTCCAATACATGTCACATATCTTGTTTTTTCTACTGGAGTTCAACTATAGGAATCACGTTTATTTTAAGTAATATCGTTAGGAGATTGGAAGGATTTAGCTATTGTGACAAAAAAAAAAGGATTTAGCTATGAAAGAAATATAAATTTTATACAAATACACACATGCACATGCACATGCACACCGATACACAATGTGTGTGTATAGCAATGCAAACCAGATGTTATACAGAGGTACTAAACAATGGAAAATAATGAAGGCTAAAAGGAAAAATAGTGAATGTTGATAATGGGATTGATAACATTTTGAAAAGAAAGTGATTATCCAATTACTATATTATTTTTTTAGGATTGAAGGAAGCTTCGTTTGTAATGCTTATGGGAATGAATGAATGATTGATGGTCTAGTAAGTCATCTCAAATATCTCGTAGCCTTCACTTATAAGATTATTTATTTTTATGAAAAAGAAATCAGTAAAAAATAGTATTAATCAATCAGCTGAAGCGGCCATGTTTCTGATGGGTATTGGCACCAATCATAGTGTAATTATTTTGAATGCAAAAAAGTATAAAAATGTAACTTTAATGCAGACATCCACGCAGAAAAATTAAGAAGAAAGTGACTTTAATTTTCACTAAGTCCCGTAATCTCTGCCCAATATATAATAGTCGGTTCTTTTGCTCTTTTCTTTTGACATTTTCTGAATTCTCTCATTTTCATTTTGAGCCGTAACAATCTTTTGTATATATATTAGTATTTACCTTTAAAGAATTTTGTTGGAATGTGATTTTTGTTGGGCTATATTCACTGTTTCATTTTATTTTGATTATTGTGGAAGGCTCTTTTACTAAGAGCAATCATTATAATTTCCACTAAGGCTTGCCACTCATATTTTCTATATATTTTCTATTTCTTATTCATCTCGTATCTGTTTTTTTTTTCAATATAAATATATTCGTAAAAAGTATCATAATTTTGTTATCATGCGATAAAAGTTAACTACTGAAAAATGTGGGCCGAAAATATAATATAAATTATACTCTTTTTTCGAATTTTCCTAGTGAATTTTATTTTATCTTTATTTAAAACAAAATTGTTCACTCGTGTATTTTTTCAGATTACAAATTAATATTTAATAAAGTATGTCATCTTGAATGCTTACATTCTTTACTAACCTACTATTTGGATTATATGCAAGGCTATCCAATGCAAAAATCAATAACAATTATACATAGAGTTTAAGTCTGTTTCAAAACATAAAAAGACAATAAATTGATTAGACATGACATGAGTACTCACGGCTTTTTGTTTCATCTTAATTTTATATCTCGACTAAGCCTAGTCTCGCATAATTGACGTTGTCAACTTTTTTACGTACAATATGCAGCGAGGCATTTCCAAATCAATGTTCAACTAATACGTATAAAATTGTAATTAAGCTTTAAAAAAAGCTTTATTGAGAACAGAAAAACCATATTTAGAAGAAAATCTTGAATATACAACATACTATGAAAAATACTAGTATTATTTGATAGATGCATAATTTGTTCAAGTGTATAGATTGAAGCCTATGAATAACCTAGTTAATACTAATATATTAATCGTCATGTAAAGCTTGGGCCAAGCTCACTTCAATTTGATTTCTTATATGGGCTAGAATTTAATAAAGAGCATAAAATTGTCAAAATAATTGAATAGGCCGTAATGGCCCACATTAATGTCCAAGACTCAGCTAGGAGAATTGAAGTAATACATATATCAAAAAGGCAATATCATTGTTCCGTCTAATTTTATAATTTTTGTTTGTGAACTGGATCGACAAGTTTTAATTCATAGCCTAAAACCTATTTTAAAATTTTATTTTTATTTTATTATAATATAGTAGGAAAATTACCCTATTTATTATTTGCCAAAGTCATGCGCGGCCGATATTATAAAAATCATTGTCCGATGATGGCAAAAACAAATTCAAACCCTTCTCACGATTGAAGAAGTATTATTTTACCTCGGTCACTCGTTAATAAAAGGTTAATTAAGAAATTGGTGATGGTAGATCTACTGGGGTTTGGAGAGACCTATGGATACCTGACATTCACCCACGAGCGGCAATTGGTATAGATCCGAATAATTATCCGGACCTTACTGTTGATCAATTCATTGATTCTCAAACTAGTTCATGACGCGAGATTTTATTAAGACAATATTTCATTCCTACTGATGTTCAATTGATCATGGGAATACCAATTTCAAGAAAGGTAAGACCAGATTATTAGAGTTGGCATTACACAAAGACAGGTTGTTATTCAGTAAAATTTGGATATCATAATAATGAGGAGAGTAGTTCTCTTATGGAATTTGGTACACAAAGACCAAATTTTTGGGCATTACAATCTAAAATTTGGAAATTGGATTGCCCAAACAAAATTAGACACTTTATATGACAAACGTTATCTGGTTGTACTACAGTTAAACAGAACCTGAAAAGTCAGAGAATCAACTGTGACCCTAGATGTAGCACATGTGGGGCTGAGGAGGAGACCATAAACCATGTCCTATTTGAATGCCCCCCGGCAGTTCAAACATGAGCATTATCTTCTATCCCTTCGCCCATAGATGTTTTCCCGAAGAACACGATATGGTATAATCTTGATTATCTTTTGGAGTATTCTAGATTCAGTAGACGCCAAAATATTCCCTTGGCTGATTTGGCATATCTGGAAAACGAGAAACGATTTTTGCTTTTCTGGAACAAGCAAAGATCCCCGCAAATTGTTATCTGAAGCGGAGCAAGATGTTGTAGAATAGTCAAATGCTAAGGGTCATAATCATCCTGCAAGCCAACCAGAATCAATTAGCTCAGCTTCGCTTTGGTCAGGGGTGTTTATACCTTTGACCACTAACCCAACCTTTACGGGTTATGGATGCTTTGTTGATGGTTCGTGGAAATGCTCCAACCTTCATTCAGGGATTGGCTAGGTTTGCTTCTCAGATTCTATTTCCGGTGCATGCATGGGAGCACGTCGAATACGAAGGAGTCTATCAGCACTACATTCAAAGGTGGAAGCTCTTCTTTGAGCTATAGAATCACTGATTTTGCTCCAGTTTTTAGAAATTGATATCTACGGACTGCATGAATGTGGTAAAGATAATGTCACATCCAGAAGAGTGGCTGGCCTTCCAGGCTTATCAGGAGGATTTTATCAGGTTGAAATATCTTTTTCGCGAATTTTCTATCCATGTTATTCCAAGATCTCTAAACCATAAAGCTGATATCTCGCTCGTTCTATTAGAGAGTCAGCTAATTGCTTAGTGTTGTAAACTATTCATTCACTTTCAGGTATTTTATTATTAATTTATTGCCTGACAAAAAAAAATATAGTAGAAAAAAATTAATCCTTTTATATTAAATTATTAGCTCGATCATCATAACAAGTAGATCTAGACAATCTAGTTTTATAATTAAAACATAGAAATAAAAACCAATTTATTTTTTCCATTCTTATTTGGCATGTGAGTTATTACGTGGATTGTATCATTTAGGACAAAACATGAAAATATTGAGAATGGAGAAGATGCATGCATTGATCACAAGTGGTTCGTTTGCGGTAGGAAAGTTCGAGTGTAACAAACACACGATAACAATAAAAAACGATTTAAATATCAATCAAACCCATACTTGTGGTGAGAATGTTTTTACATCTAATACGGCATGATTCACGTTTGTTTGTTGTGGCCCATTAAGATTATACGTCATTCAATCTGATTGGGCAATGCAACAAATCTCTGATATCAACTCTATTACTCTGCCCCATTTACAACCAATTTGAAAAACGATAAATCTCGAGTTGATTGATACTTTCTAAAACAGAACATATTATACATATCAAATCTCATGATATCCATTTCTCCATCCCCAATTGTGCATGTCCATTAGCGCCTGCCTTTAGTAGTCTTACCGTCTGCCACTAAACTAAAGACCACTTGCAATATCTAAATATTTTAATATATAATTTTATCATTTGAAAATATAATCTGAAAATAATATTTTATATATTAGCGAAATTTTACGTATACAGTATATGTAATTCTTTTGCAAAATATATGATAGAATCAGTACCTATTTATGAATTTTTGGACCTTGAACTTTAATAAATATCTAGTGTCCAAAACAATTTTATTAGTTATTAAATTCGGATAAGAGAGGAACATATCATTAAATAGTCTGTAGCAAACCCATAAGATATCTACACAGATCCACAAAGATAAATATTGTAAAGTGGTAGCCCCCTAAACAGCACAAGTTAATGATGGGAGAAGTTGATTCAAAATTCATGTGGCCGAAATGTCCCACATGAATCCTTTATACCAGCCCTGACACGAAAATCAAAACTGAATTATCGAACCAAATTATTTTTTGGTTTGATTCGGTTTTGGTTAAGAATCGTTCTAATATTTAGATAGTTTCGGTCCTAGATTTTGTTAACTCTTTTAACCGACAACGAACCAAGTAAAAAACAAAACTAAGTAATAATAAAAATATTTTAGATATTTTTAGTTATATTAGGTAAAAATGTTTTTGAATCATACTCGACTTGGGTAAGAATATTTTACAACTAACACGGCATGACCCACGTTTGTTGTGTCAAGATTATATGTCATTTAATCGGATTGGGCAATGCAGCAAATCTGTTGTACAAACTTTATTATACTGTCCCATTCACAACCAATTCGGAAAGCGAGAATATCCATATTTGATTGATACTTGCTGGAACAAATCACAAATATCAAAAATCATGAAGAAGGGATCGATTTATTAATTGATATTCATTTCCCAGCGCCAAGTGTGCCTATATTTTTTTATTTTATTTCAAGAAAGATATCAACTTTAAATTACTAGTATGATATTGGGATAAGAGAAAACAGATCATTAAATAGCCTAGCAAACGCATCAAATATCTAACCAGATCCACAAAGATAAATTGTGTGAAGTGGGAGCCTCTTAAACAGCACAACTTAACAATGAGAGAAGTTGCGTCAAGACCCATCCACACCATTCATCTTTCCTCCAGGTTTATTCTCTCCTAATTCCTGTTCAGAACCTATGAGTTGCGTCATGCATGTATCTCCTCTGTATGTGTGTTATTGTCTTTGTTTGAATTCACACATATTTGTTGTGATGCAGGACTAATAGTATGAGTGATAATGAAAAGCATGGAGAGGATGATGAGAGAAGCAGTGAGTATCTTTCTGTGAATTCTTTAAGTATGAGCAGTGGAGTTGGAGAATACAGTTACTCCACCAATTCTCTTCTTCAGGTCTCCTCTATACCATTCCTTTTCGGGTTTTATGCATTAAAATGACCATATCTTACCTATTATGTAAAACATATACAAATTAATTCTATCAATTATAAATCAATACTAGCAGTGGAATTGAAAACATCAACCTTTAAAAAACAAATTTTTTTCCACGACCATCAACTAATTTAAAACAAAGAGTAAATATAATTTTTCCTCATTATTATTAAATTTTCTAAATTATGATAACAATATATCAAATCGAAACCCTCATGATAGAAAATCCAAATCTATTCTTAAAATTTGGAAATTTTGATCATAAAATGAC
The DNA here is from genome assembly GCA_900406405.1 of Lepidium africanum. NCBI lineage: Eukaryota > Viridiplantae > Streptophyta > Magnoliopsida > Brassicales > Brassicaceae > Lepidium > Lepidium africanum. The sequence goes on from OVAX01000559.1 coordinate 6,388, forward strand.
AAAAAAATTTGTATAAGGGCTATATTACATTGACTTTCGAATTGGTGATATTTACTTGCATTTATTTTATTTTCTTTATTTTTTTCAACAATTGGATTCACGAAACCCGATCACCCATAAAATCCTTTTTAATCTACTATAACGTAATGAGTAAGTTTCAAACATCTGATGTCAAGTCATTAGCTGGATCATCCTAACCACCAAACTCGGAAAAACTGGACACTTGCATATATTTTATTTAGATAATTAAATTGCAAAATATAGTCAATTGGAGGGTTTTTTTTGCGCACAAACTCTTCTTTATATTTTTTTTTTCAAAACTCTTCTTTTTCACAAACACCAATTTCTATGTAACTGATTTATAGTTTCTTAATCGATTTCTCCATATTTGATTTTTTAGAAAAGAGTTTTATCGAAGGCCAGACCGGTTTTGGTTAAGAACGCTAAAGAAACAATGGCAAACTTAAACTTTCCTAATTACGTTAGAGTAGCTGATTTGGGATGTGCTTCCGGACAAAACACGTTCTTCACTATGTCTGAGATCGTCAACACGATTAGTGTGTTCTGTCGACAGTGGAACCAAAGTCCACCGGAGATTGATTGTTGTCTGAACGATCTACCAAATAACGATTTTAACACAACATTCAGCTTCATACCTTTCTTCAACAAAAGGATAAAAAGCAAAGGATTGTGCTTCGTCTCTGGAGTCCCTGGTTCCTTTTACTCGAGGCTCTTTCCCCACGAGAGTCTCCATTTCGTGCATTCATCTTACAGCCTCCATTGGCTCTCTAAGGTCTCACAACTACTCACTTGCTTAATTTTTTTTGGGTATAAAACTACGTAATAGGTTTACATGACCATGTAACTGTGAGTTTCTAGGTTCCCGAAGGACTCGAGAAGAGTACTTCCTCTGTGTACATAACAACTTCAAGTCCCCTAAGTGTATACAAGGCATACTTGAATCAATTCCAAAGTGACTTTACGACATTTCTAAAAATGCGTTCCGAGGAGATGGTATCTAATGGACGCATGGTTCTTAGTTTCATCGGTAGAAACACTCTTGATGATCCATTGTTTAGAGATTGCTGTCACTTTTGGACACTGTTATCCAAATCTCTGTGCAGCCTAGTCTCTGAGGTAACTATACCAATTTTCAGCTGCATTTATTTATGGTAGTTTAATTTAAAATCTTGGAACTTATCATAATCCACATAATAAATATAGGGTGTTGTGAGTGCATCAAAGGTTGATTCTTTCAATATGCCGTTTTATGATCCTAACAAAGAAGAAGTTATGGAGATCATTAGAAACGAAGGGTCATTTCAGATAAATGACTTGGAGATTCATGGATTCGATCTTGGGCAGAGTAACGACGATGAAGAGAATAAGTTAGAGTCAGAGAAATGTAAAGCAGGAGAAAAGGAAGCCAAATGTGTAAGAGCAGTGAGTGAATCAATTCTTGTAGCTCACTTTGGAGCTGACATTATCGACTTGTTGTTTAACAAGTTTGCTGATCATGTGTCTCAACATGCTAAGTGCATGAACAAAACGAGTGTTACTCTTGTAGTTTCTTTAATTCGAAAGTAATGTATTAGTTTTATTCTACATATTTTAACATCTATGATATTAATTTTTTATAAAATAATTATAAATATAATAATAATTCGGATCCTGATATCCGCAAGTATTAAACTTCGAATATCTGTGATATTCAGATCCAAATTCGAATAATAAAAACACAGATATGATGAATCCGGGTATCACAAAAATTCCAAATATCTATCCGTACACAGTCCTAGTGTAAAAAAAGTTATGTAATAACTAAGATAAAGGAAATTAATACTATTAAATATTAATATAAAATGTCTACAAAACAAAAAAACAACTGGGAAAGTCAACAGGACAATTAAAAAAGCAAATAGTAGTTGCCATGATTTTGCTTCAGGAGTCAAAACATCACTTATAAATTATAAGCTATGGAGTATAATTAGATCGGAGGAATTTGATCTGTTGAGACGAAGATGGAAGGCAAAACTTCTAGAGTCTTTTGTGTTGGGACTGCTGATACCAAGCTTGATGAGCTACGATTCCTTGCTGGATCAGTGCGATCAAATATCGCCGCCTTCTCCAATAATTCATCTTCCAAGGTAAACCCATCTTACTTCAGTGGCAGTGAAAATTCAGCATCTTTCTTGGTTCTTTTACGAGATTATCTCTTTCTTCTCATCTGTCATGGCCAAATTAGGAGTTTCTCAAAGAATCAGATGAATGCTTTGTCTCAATTTGGGGTTTTTTACTGGAAGAATTATCCATTCTTGGTTTGTGTTTCTGAGCCATTTCATTGGAATAACAGGTTGAGGTTGTGATTGTGGATGTATCTGCCAATACTGACCAGGAGCAGATCCAGAATGTTGCAGATTTTGCATTTGTATCAAGGGAAGAAGTTCTGTCATGCTATTTTGGATCGACTCAGGAGAAAAAACCTGTGAAAATTCCTGATGATAGAGGCGAGGCTGTTGGTATCATGAGTAAATGTCTTGAGAATTTTGTCAAGCAATCGTTTGAGGATAATTCTCTTGCTGGGGCAATAGGACTTGGAGGAAGCGGAGGAACGTCACTGATATCATCAGCTTTCAGGTCTCTCCCTATTGGAATTCCCAAGGTCATTGTATCCACTGTGGCTAGTGGTCAAACAGAACCTTATGTTGGGACCTCAGATTTGGTTTTACTTCCTTCTGTAGTAGATGTCTGTGGTATCAACAGTGTTAGCAGAGTGATCTTTTCAAATGCTGGGGCTTCTTTTGCCGGTATGGTAGTTGGGAGGCTTGAGATGTTTAGAAGCTCTCCAAGTAAGAACGGGAAATGTACTGTGGGCCTAACTATGTTTGGGGTCACAACTACATGTGTAAATGCAGTCCAGGAAAGGTTAACAAAAGAAGGTTATGAGACACTTGTGTTTCATGCCACTGGTGTTGGTGGTAGAGCAATGGAATCTTTGGTTAATCAAGGGTTTATCCAGGTTTCTGGCTTTCTCCATTTGCCCAAGAATTGTTTACTTATAGCACTACATAATTAACTTGGCTTTATGATTTATGCAGTCACTCCCTATTCACTTTCTTAGGTTGTGGCTTTGGTTACTTATAATGTTACCTTTACCTGTTTCTTCCTTAGGGAGTAATGGATATTACAACAACTGAGGTTGCAGACCATGTCGTTGGAGGGGTGATGGCATGTGATAGTTCCCGTTTTGATATAACCATTGAAAAAGGAATACCTTTGGTTTTAAGTGTTGGGGCCTTAGATATGGTGAACTTTGGTAGTAAACATACGATACCTTCTCAATTCCAAACGAGAAAAATTCATGTTCACAACGAACAGGTGAGGAGGACACTGTCAGAAATATGTTACTTTGTTAAGTAGTCTTTTCTAGTGGCTCCTGTTATAGTGATCAGTTATTTGCAGGTTTCTCTCATGCGAACAACAGCAGAGGAGAATAAAAATTTTGCAAGGTTTATTGCAGATAAACTGAATAAATCAACATCAAAAGTTCGGGTTTGCCTTCCAGAGAAAGGTGTCTCTGCACTGGATGCTCCAGGAAAGCCTTTCTACGATCCAGAAGCCACAGGCGCTCTCATAAATGAATTGCAGAGTCTCATTAAAATAAATGAAGACAGACAGGTATTTCCTTACATCCCATGTTTACTTGTGTATTGTTTTGCTTCATCAGTTATTGAAATGTTGTAAATTTGACAGGTCAATGTTCATTCACACCATATCAATGACCCTGAGTTTGCAGAGGCATTGGTTGCTTCTTTTATCGAGATTTGTCCAAAAACCTGTGCACAAAACAAACCCTCTGAAACGGCTTCTCCTAAACCAAGTACTGGAGAGCATGATGATGGACATGTGTCTAAGACGAGGCTGAAGCCTGAAAGGATTCCATACAGTCCTAAAGATTTCCCAAATGCAAAACCAGGTTTCTTTTGTCCTTCCCAATCATAAAAATTAGTTAACTAATGATCAGATCAATTAGTCATTCTGATATGGAGCTTGGATGTTGGATTGGAAAACTTACTTATCACCACTGGCTCCAGAAACCTTGGAACGAACTCAGACCATTTTGGGAAGGCTGAGAGACCAGATAGAGAAGGGAATACCAATAATTGGGGGAGGTGCTGGTACGGGAATCTCTGCAAAGTTTGAGGAAGCTGGTGGGATTGATTTAATAGTGATATACAACTCTGGACGTTTTCGGATGGCTGGAAGAGGATCTTTGGCAGGCTTACTTCCATTTGCTGACGCCAATGCAGTCGTACTTGAAATGGCGAATGAAGTTTTACCCGTCAGTTTCTTTATTCATTCCCACAGTACCAAGAAGCTTGCATCTCTTTCTAATTGCTCCTGTAACATATTGCATTTTCCTCTCTTGAGAACTGTTTTCCTATGTTGAATCCAACTTGCAGGTAGTGAAGGCAGTGCCTGTTCTTGCTGGGGTATGTGCAACAGATCCATTTCGGCGTATGGAATATTTCCTGAAGCAGTTGGAGTCCATTGGGTTCGTTGGTGTTCAGAACTTTCCAACTGTTGGTCTCTTTGATGGTAATTTTAGACAAAATCTCGAGGAGACGGGGATGGGATATGGGTAAGCTAAACAAAAAAGAAACCTTCTTTCAAGATTCAGTTATTGTATATACTTTGTTTAAATTTCTACATGTCAAACTTGTCTAAAAATGCAGCCTGGAAGTTAAAATGATCTCAGAAGCGCATAAAATGGGGCTATTGACTACTCCATATGCTTTCAACCCCCAAGAAGGAGAAGAAATGGCAAAAGCGGGAGCTGATATCATAGTAGCACACATGGGTCTAACAACATCTGGAAATATTGGGGCGAAAACCGCAGTGTCATTGGAAGAAAGCGTTGTTCGTGTACAAGCTATTGCAGATGCTGCTTACAGATTCAACCCAGACATCATCGTCCTCTGCCATGGAGGTATAGTAACTTCTAGAGTCTAGAGTTCACAGTTTGACAAGAGTTTTTGTAGTAATAAGCGTTTTGTATGTAGGTCCGATATCAGGTCCAGAAGAGGCAGAGTTTGTGTTAAAGAGAACACAGGGTTGTGTCCATGGGTTCTATGGAGCATCAAGCATGGAAAGGCTACCAGTAGAGGAAGCCATAACAAGCACTGTTCATAAATACAAGTCCATAGCGATCAAGTAAAGTCAAAATCATAGCTTCACTTACACATGTTTTTGGATGACCTCCTTTGAAGTCGTAACTCTGCTGAAAAGTACTTGCAAGATACAAGAGTGTGGCCAGATGTTTCCGTTTGTTGCATGGCTTTCTTTTATGGTTTTTTCCAACTGCCAAAATCTTTTTTACCGTTGACTGTCTTTGTATTCATAGCTCTTTCTTATTAAATAAAGTTCATAGTTCTTTGCCTGCAAAATGCAACAAACATTTACTTAATTTCAAATTTGCCTGATGAGAAATATGGAACGAGAGTTCCCAATAGAGACTTAAATCAAAGCTTTACATTTATAGAGCAAACAGTCAAACAAAACAATGGCGAAAACATAATACAAAGAGAAAAGGGTTGGAGATCTGCCATAAGAACAGCTTTGAGATCAATCTGAAACAGAGTTGACATTCGCTCAAGATCTAACAGACCGACGTATGCTTTCTTGATACTCGTAATCTTCATCATCTCGCTAAGCATTCCTGAAAAATATATTGATTCAATGACCAAAGACTGTGAAACTATACAAGTGGCAAAACTCTAGAATATGAGTGAGAGATTTGTTCTACCTTTTTTAACCAAAAGGTTCTCCAGCTTTGTTGTGGTGAAATCGTCCTTGGCACCTAAATCTTGAAACCCAACAAGCCTATCCATTGCAATTCCCTTGCTGAAGGAATATTTTGTGTTGGTTCAAACTTTAAAAGGCTCAATTGCGCAAAGGAAAGAATGAGTGAAAAAGTAGGAGAGGGACCTAAAAAGGATAACACAGGGCAAAGTCTTGATTGCAAGCTTGGTGACGAAGAAGGGAGCGTTCTACATTAATTGTTTCCCAAGTATTAGAAGATGGCAAAATGGAGTTTCAAAGAAGGGTCAATCAAGTGGATTACTGACTCAGCGTCCATCTTAATGAACTTTGTATCCACATGTCTAGGTGCAAGAGTCTTCAAATGCTTGTCCATTATCCTATAATGATCAAGCACATAGCTTCAGTTCTGAATATTCACATAACAGAATGGTTCTGAGAAATGAGAAAGGTTATTGCATCTAACTTGCAACGGCTTGTGGTAGAAGTGACAGATCACTTTCTCACTCCTAGTGACTTCTCCCAAGAAGTCACCCTCACTTACTTCTCGATACTCACCATGTCCTTGCCTTTTAAATGCTTCTCTCTTTTCCACTTCTCTCTGAAGAGACATATCATGGGATTAGTCTATAGTCCATACTAACGAAGTCAAGTGTTAACACTCCCCACTCCCACATATGGATGCTGAAGTTGAACCTTGAGTGCTGCAATCCTGTCTGCATGCAATCTTTCTAGCTCAGGATCCTGACACAACACCATGAAGTCAGTAATCCTTAAGAGACAAAACAGAAGCATTCATTTAGAGACATACATCCATCAATTCATCAAGATCAACCTCCTCGTTGGCAGATTTAGACCCTTGTGCCTTTTCATTTGCAAGAACTTCCTGTGCAGCCAAAATATGACATGTTATACTGCACATGTAAGTATGCATTCATAAGATACCAAACCACCAGAAACAGAACCTATCTCATGTGTCCATCTTCTTTAATAAGAATCTAGCACCTTCAAATTTCTCTACAAAATCAGCTATAAAAGAATCGAAATATACCTTCTTATAATCTCTAGCAGCTGCCGTCGATACATTCCCGAATGCCAAATTCGAAAGAGTCGACTTCACTGCATCCGGATCCATCATTCATCAGAGAGAGAAAGAAATCAAAAATTCAAAGTAGAAGGTAGAAGAAATGGAGAACTTATTGGATTCGTAAGTTTTTAATGGGCCTATATTATTTAAAGGTCCGTTTATAATTTAGAATTATGGGCTTTTATGGGCCAATTTAATATAGAGGATGTAGATAGCGATCATAGTTTTAATGGGCCTATATTATTAAGAGCCGCGTTTGATTTGCTTTGACTTTTAGGTTGACCTTTTCTTTTTGGATATGGCATCGTCATCATCTCTTCTTCTTCTCCACAAACCAACCTGCAATTTCTGTTTTTGTGCTTCACCTATTCCTGCTTACATCACATCCAATCGATTTCGAAGTTCGAACTCCTTCTTTCCTTTATATCGAAGGAAATTCTGTTCTGTGTCTGCCCCTAGAATTATGGCCGATCTAGTCAAAACCAATGTTCAAAGAGACGGCGAAGAACGATTCCAGGCACTCGAGCAAGAGTCTTTTATCAACGATTCGTCGGAGTTTCAAAATGATTTAGGTTCTAATGCCGGAGGTGGCATCGAAGCCGTCGCTAATCGTCTGGTTGGTATTCGAATTTCTCAATGCACACAAGGTGTTTGATGTAATGCTTGATTGTTCCTTTTCGCTGTAATTTGGTAACTAAGCTTTTTTAAATTGGCAGAGCAAATGGATTGTAGCTGCTTTATTTGGATTGGTTCTGCTTCTACGACATGATGGTGCTGCTTTGTGGGCTGTGATCGGATCAGTTTCAAATTCTGCACTTTCAGTAGCTCTGAAACGTTTGCTTAATCAAGAGAGACCAGTTGCTACACTGCGTTCTGATCCTGGCATGCCATCTTCTCATGCCCAATCTATTTCTTTCATCTCTGTGTTTACTGTTTTGTCCGGTAAGGAGTCAATGCTAAGCGTTTGCGATGTACATATTTATTCTTGCATTTGATATTAACCCTTAAGTGTATGTATTCTTATTAACGCAGTTATGGAGTGGCTTGGAACCAATGTAGTTTCTCTGTTGCTTAGCTCCTTCATTCTCGCATTGGGCTCTTACTTTGTGAGTCTTCTTTTCCTTTTCTGAAGTGAATCAAATTTATATGTACGTAATAACTGATGGTTATTTTTTGCAGACATGGTTAAGGGTTTCCCAGAAGCTTCACACGACGAGTCAAGTGGTTGTTGGTGCAATCGTGGGTTCTGTTTACTCCACCTTATGGTATATAACTTGGAACTCACTTTTTCTTGAAGCCTTTACCTCATCATTCTCAGTACAAGTAGCTGTCTTTCTGGCTGCTGCTGTGTCTGCTTTAGGTTTTGGATTATATGTGCTACTTAACTGGTTCAAAGATGACAGATGACAGAATGATAATTATCAGTACTTAGGATATTCACGGAATGCCTTTGAATTCTCCTTTTAGTTCATATTGATTGAGCTATATAACCATTCAGTGTTACCAAGTGTGCTATATTGTATATAGAGCCAAGACTGTGTGAAACATGTTAAGAATCACGAATACATAACAATTCATATCTATCTGTTTCTTTGATTATGTTTGAAGTTTCTTTGATAGTTCCAAGTTTGGAGTGCATATTAACCAAATAACCAGAGCAATCCAAATGGTCGGGTTCTGTTCTGACCCTGCATCTCATTCCTTTAAGCAAGATAGAAGCACTGAAGCAGAGTCTAACTTCTCACATGTTGCATACATGTTCATCATCGTTATACATATAGTTTGTTTCAGCTAAAAACTATATGTATATAACTTTACTGGACGAGCAGAGATCGTCGGATTTGCTATATATAAAGCAAAAACTAGGAAGTAAGAAATTACAAAGGAACTCCTGTTTAGTTATCAGTTGTTTACTTTGTGAACTCCATGTCCTACTTGCCTCTGGTCTCTGGCTCTCTTCCATCTCTCGACATTGATCATCCTAGCAAAGATCTTCCGAATCAAAGTAAGCCTCCGAGATTGCTGAGCAATGACATTAACTGTCGACGAGCTTTGGGTAAGTATGATCCCATACCCATCTTGAAAGTTATCCATTCCATTTCCCATTAGTTGCCAGAACAATCCCCCTGCTGCTGCACCCCCTCGTTTTGCAGACCCGTAGATCTTGCTATACACAGTGTTAAAGACAGCATCTCTCTGTGCAGGGTTATAGTCAGATTTCTTTGTTGATTTCCCAAATTCTGCTAAAATTATGGGTTTTCGAAGAACCCTCTCTGCGTCTTGGATGTGTGCGTCGAGCCATTTGTTCAAGAATTCCATTTGAGAGGCCTCGCTTGAGCCTACAAACCTACAAGATATTTATGATACAGCACTATCAAAGTTAGACCAACTGTTCATTGTTTTAACTGACTGGGCCAAAATTATAACGCAAGTTGTTGATGGCATTACCATTCGTCAGGGTAAGAGTGAACCGTAACAAAATCGATGCCGGGGATGCGGTTATTGGCAATGAAATCGGTTCCAAATTGTCCGGGTGGGTTCAGAGACTTGCTTTGAGGTGAAGACTGTCCATAGAAACCTTCAAGGCCAGCTTCAAGCAGGTGATTTCTGTCTATTGATTTCACATGAGCAGCCATTTCAGTAATCCAAGCCTGTTATGTTGGAAAAACCAAACCAAGAAATCAGATCCCAGAGAAAGACTATAGAGTCTTGGTGTGAAAGTGTGTGTTAAGTGAAACCTGAATGGTTCTTCCGGAAGGATCTGAGGGACAACGGGGCTCGTTCATGAGCTCCCAGGCCATAATGGTTGGGTCATCTTTGTAATGAACTTTGGTTATGGTATTGAATCTGTTTAGCACAGCCTGCAAGCAAAAATCAAAAAGCCAACGTCACTATTTATTTGCTTTTGATTGAATCTACACAAAAGAGAAAAAATAACCAGAGGTTTGATCTTAAAACCTTGATATGGTTCTTATAGAATTCTTTAACAAGGGAGTCTGTGAAGAAGTCGTCATCAGAAGATACAGGACGGCCTCGGCTTCGAGCCCAATCCACATATTGCTTCTTCCCTCCGAAGCTCACGTAATTATTGGCAAAGCTAAGTATCATCTTTATTCCATGCCGTCCTGCCTCAGCTATGGCAAAGTCCAAACCCTTTTTTACCAGAAAACAGAGGTTTACACAAACATCAACAGAAAGTCTTGGCCACAAGATCCAAAACCCACCAACTTAACCAAATATAAGTCTTTTAGTGAGAGTTTAAAACAACCCTATAAAATTGACAAAGAACCTCAAAATTTCCCAAAAGATCCACAGAATTCGAAACCATAAACAAAGACAAACTCAAATGACTGGTTTGATCCGATAGGTGCATTAGTGATAAAGAGTTCCGTGAGTTGATTCAATTCCTGATCAAAGCCCATTTTTCCATAGTTCTTCCAACTCGTGATTCAGAAACTGGTCATAGAAAATCCTAGAAACTTAATCAAGACAAATAGAGAGACAGACATTAAGTTGGGTCTAGTGGCGTTACCTGAAACATATCCTCGTTGTAGGAGCCAGGGGCATACTGAAGAGGTCTGTAACCACCGTCACTAAAAGCCCAGGTACGAGCAACGGTCAAGCCATGGCGAGAGGCTTCTTGAAACGCAGAGGAGATCTTAGGCCTTTGGGATGGATCAGAGCCAACGTACATGAGCCAGTAAGCATTGAAGCCATTAGCGTAATAAGGATAGCCATTGAGATTAAACTGAACACCTTTCGTCCTCACGAATCCACCACTCGGTAACGCATCAGCTCGTAGCTCCAAATAGCTTAGTTGAATCACGACCACAAGGAATACAAACAGACCCAGAAGCTTCATCTTCTCTCTTTCTTACACTCTTGTGACCTTTGTCTTTTCAGTGGTGGGTATTTATGGACTAATTATAACAGTTTTTGGAAAAAAACATAAATGTGTGTGTTGTTTATACACGGAAAGTCATGTATTAGCAGTTTGAATCAGTTAGTGTAGTAGTAACACTTAGAAAAGAGTGTTTAAGATTAAGTAGGAAGCAAAGCAGGTGATTCCGCTTATTGGGGGCCCATTACCGAAAGAAATCGTAACCGCGAAACAAGCTAATGGGTCCCACTTAACACGTAAGTGTAACTGTCCACATGCTTTACTGCTTCACGATCGGATCACATTACACGTGTCAGTATACTTTGTGGTTCTTACGACAGCATCCCACGTGTCCACCGCCTCATGGACAGACACAGAGAACATAACCCTTAATTTAATTTATTTTTTTTTTTGGGTCGGCCTCTCAATTTCATTTAAAGGCAAAGACAATAATAAAGTAATTCATGTGCCGTTGCTCCTAGATTTTTCAGTTGAGTTGACGACAAAAGAGCGGCAAGAGAATTTATTGTAACCATGAAAATCCGAAAATGGTAAAAGTTTTAATGGGCACTTTAGTTTTCATGCTTTTGACTTACTTTGACACTTTTATCAAACAGAAGAAGCATAGGCGCAATAAGCGGATCTCAATTTCAACCGACCCGACTCAGCAATCCACTCTACTGTACTGATTCCTCGCCATTAATTACGGTTCACTTTTTCCGATAAAGTAAAATTTTATAATGACATTGTTTAATTATCAGTCTACCTGTGATTCTGAAATGAGATGATTTTTCAGTGGGTTAGTTGAACTAAACAAGAAAGAGACCAAATTTTTGAATTGCATTGAGATTAAAAACAAAAGCTAAACTGAGCCGTCCCGGTTAATATAAATACAAAGGGAAAAAAAAGAAGGAAAAAGCTAACCTGAGCCGATTCTCATATTTCTCAAGGCCCATTTAAAGCCCATGAACTACCCATAACTACATAGCTCGGATCTGTCCTCCATACCCATAGTACTTGAGAAGTCCCTCATCTTGTCTCCAGTTCTCTTTCACTTTCACTTCCACCTTCATCCAAAATTTTATATCATTCACTCATACTCATAACTTACTATTACTTGTAAATACTATTACTAGTAATGCTATTTGATGCAATCAAAGCTTATTTTGTGCAAGCAGTATAAGCACCTCGAGGAAGACTTTCTTCTGAAGGAAATCTTCAATGTCTAACCGAGCAGCCGTTGCTAGTGTTTTCAGAGCCTTCCCTTCCTACATGATTACGTTGAAATCCATTCAGCCAAATTAGTCAACACTTAACACCTTATTGCATTAGATAATACTTGAGCAGAACAGGTTATCAACCCAAATTGCAGTTTATGTCAATCTATGACAATGCAGTTATATTTAATTCCCACAAAATTTACCTATGGAATTTGATACCAAGAATGCAATCAGAAATTACCCGTTTAATTGTTAAGGGTCTTGTATACACTTACTTTCCCTATAAGGATGATCTTCTGAGAATTTTTATCCACTACCACTTCCACTTGAATAAAATCTTTTGCAGTTGGTCTAGTTTTGTAGCTCAGCACGTTCACCTATAACATCATCCAAGCATTATATAAACAAAAGGATTTATAATTAAGGCCACAGCATTTTACAGAACTCAAGATAAAAAGAAACCAAATTTGTCATTTTACCTGACATGCATAAGGAACTTCATTTCGATACTGCATAAATATCTTCTCTCTAACAATCTCAGCAACAAAGAATCTCTCTGGGTGCTCGCTCACAATATCCTAGAAATCAAATATAGCCGTGAGACACTAGTGAAGCGAATGCATGCAACAGTGAAGCAGAGACTTTTTCATATATGTACCTTTGGATAATAAGGTGGACCGAACGGAAGTTTGGATAATATCCACTCTTTTACATCCTCTATTCCATGTCCATATTTAGCACTTACAGGTATAACTTCATCAACATCTGTAAATTTTTCATACCACTGCAAGGAGTTGCAGCAACTATTAAGCAATGAACATACCAATACCATGACTCCAAATCTTGATCTCAAGTTTATAGTGAAGCATCTTCCACCACTGCAAGTTCATTCTAGAATGTGGGAATTTAATAACACGACAGCATTACCAAGGTTCAAGGAGAGCTACAACAGCAAACTCACCTCCAATTTCTTAGCAATCTCACCAGGTTTGATAAGATCTTTCTTATTCATAACAAGCAACATTGGTGGCCTTTTTTCAAGGTTTCCCAAACCCTCCTTCAAAACTTCATCTATCTAAAGCAGATAGCACCACAATTAGGAAAGGGGTTAAACTTCCACAAGTCCGGAGAGATAAATGAAACAGAAAAGCATACATTAGCAGGCATTTTACAAGCATCAACAAGAACAACTACGCAGTCCGCATTAATGGCAGCATCTCTGACATTCTTCATCATCATTGTATCTAACCTGTGCATTTTCTTCTCAATTACACCAGGCGTATCAAAGAGTATCATCTGCAACACAAGCCTTGTATCAATCGACATACTAAAATCTATATCAAAGGCAATTAGCAGATAACGCTGATTAAATAACCAAACCTGATATTCTGGGCTAGAACATATACCAAGAACCCTATGCCTCGTTGTTTGAGGTTTATCTGTAACAATCGAAATTTTCTGACCAATCATTTGATTCGAAAGCGTGCTTTTCCCAACGTTGGGCATTCCCAGCACAGCCACGTATCCTATAACATGGTGATAAATCAAAACTCAATTTCCCAGTAACAAAATCAGAATAAGGTTAAGGAGAAAACAAACCGCTACGATGACTAGTATTAGGCGTGTGTCCAAGCTCCTCCATCTCGTAATCGTCAAGCATAGCCATGTTTCTGTCCGGTTTCATGCTCAGGGAAAGGAGACTGGCCTCGTCACCGATATCGATATCCTCTATTACTTCATCTTCTTCTAATTGTTCTTGCTCAACCTCCATTTCGCTGAAGCTTTGTTGTCTAATCCATAGCTTCTTCGAGGAGGTGAGTTCCGTCCGGCCATAGCTAGTGGTGCTATTGTGCGCCTGAAGATGCGATTTGGTAACTCTCCGACGATTATATACATGATACGGAGAGAAATTAGAGTTTTCAACAACCGAAGTAGAGAAGAATTTGTAGCGGGAAAGAGTAGGCGAAATATGCGGAGAAACCGCCATTGTCGAAGCTGTTTTTGAAATTGATTGATAGCTTTCACTGGTTTTTCCTCGTAGTGATTAGCTAAGAAACGATATGTGATCTTCAAACGACGCCGTTTAAGTATTTTTCCTTAATTCCTCTCACATCCCTAATTTTATACGACTTTTCAATTTGGACTGAAATTATTTTTTGGTTCACAGTTATCCCCTCATGTAATTTAAGAACTAACATTTGATAATCGTACGAAACAGAGTTTTCCTGGACTTCTTTACATTCTCTTGACAGGAAAAAAACAAACCATTAACATACTTTTATATACAAGAATCTTGCCAGATTGGGAATTTATCTTATTAAAGCTTCAAATACATAGATTTGGTCCACACAAAACAACAAAAAAGAGAAAAAAGAAGCAAACTAACGAGTTTTCCACTTTGAGCTTTGAAGTATTCATGTTTTTATACAACCTCTCATAAATCTCAGATTATCTGTGATATATGACAGGAACATTTGAGGTGGCATCCCAAACACCTCCTTCCTTGACATACTCCAAGTACCTAGCGAACTCTGGCTTTGCAGTCGTCGTGTTCTTCTTCTTCTTCTTCTTTGAACTCACATCGAAGAAACTCAATAAAGGGTGAACCGAACCTCTTGTTTTCTCCACGGGTTTATGCTCATGAAGATTCCCTGCCACACTCTGCGTTTTCTCTTCTAAAAGCCCAGCGCCTACTTCTTCTTCCTCACTGAGCTTCTTGTAGCTGCCTTGTACCTTCCTCTTGCTCAGAGCTCTAATCATCGTGTTCTTGTGGTTTGATTAAATTCTCTATGGTGATGTGTTTTTTAGAAAGAGTCAGTGGAGAGATTTGAAAAGGACACATCTTTTGACTTATCTTGTCCTTATCTCAACAACTCCTTATCTTTTAAAGCATCTGTGACGTTGCCCTTACAACTACTTCTTATCGCCGGTCAATCTGCTTTATGTTGACTCCGTCTTCTTTGTGTATGACTTAGAACAACGAACTTTTCAGAGCAATGCTTTAGACTTTAGTGGACTTGTTCTGTTTCTTGTCAAAAAGGAGTAGCTCATATGTAGTAAAGAGTTTGAGATGATAACTGATGTGGAAGATACAAAGTAATTCATATGAACAAGCTCTGTCCTGCTGCTTTAACCAAACCTTTATTCTTCAATTTACCTCTCAATTCTTCAACCACATTCCACTTCCCAATAGCTGCATAGAAATTTGAAATCAATACATAGATGCTCGCGTTCTCTGGACCTAACTCTTCCATAACCCTACTTGCTACATATTCACCTCGCGTGACATCCATATTAAGACTACAAGCACTAAGTACTGCGACCCATATAGCACAAGGAATGTTTCCATTATTGTTCTCCATCATACTCTCGACTAATTTCCATATCTCATCTGTATCACCAGCCTTGCTTAAAATATCAATGAAGCAGACGTAATGCTCTGTTCTAGGAACCAACTGATACTTCTCCTTCATCATACCAAAACATTCCTTACCTTCTTCAACTAGTCCTGCATGTGCACAAGCCGATAAAACAACGAGAAATGTCACTGAATTGGGTAAAACTCCGCTTCCTTCTTCACACATTTCCCTAAAGATCTCAAGAGCTTTACATCCATCCCCATTAACCGCATACGCATCTATCATACTCGTCCAAGAAACCACACTTTTAGACGGAATGGCTCTGAAAACAGTATGCGCTTGCTCAATCTGACCGCATTTGCCGTACATATCCAGTAAGCCATTGCATAGCTTAGAGTCTGAAACAAAATCATTACGTAAGGCTACACAATGTATCTGTTTACCAATCCACAGATCAGAGTTATCAGAGCAACCAGCAAGAGAACTAGTGAGTACTCTCACATTGGGTCTCTGCCTACTCATAAGCAGAAACGCTTCCTCGTATTTGCGGTTTCGAATGCAGCCTGATATCAAAGAATTTAACATCACCTCATCCGTATGAACATCTAAACTCATATAAACCTTCATGGCTTCACTGATCAACCCTACACTCGAGTAAAAACTAATAATTGCAGTTCCTAAAACAACGAGATCCCGTCCCGTGACTATCACCATGGCATGAATTTGCTTCCCTTGCTGCAAAATCTTGAGAGAGGCACAGGTTTTAACAAGAGAAGACAAAGTGAACTCGCTTATTTCTATTCTTTCTCTATACATAGCTGCAAAAACGCCAAGAGCTTCTCTACTTTTTCCGTTTCTAATGAAACCCGAAAGCAGAGCATTCCATGAGACGACATCTTTTTCCTCAATGCTCTCGAACACCGTTCTGGAATCAACCAAGTGTCCGTACTTAGAGTACATGTTAATAAGCGCAGTTTTTGATATGGTTCCAGACTCAGCACCTTGTTTGATCATCAAACCGTGAACTTGGCGTCCCGTTTCTGGATACGACAAGAGCGCACAAGCGCCGAGAACCGGAGTAAAGGTGTGCGAGCTGAGATCAGGACTGGCCCGATGCATCTTGAGAAAGAGACCCAAGGTCTCGTTTGGGTTCCCATTGCGGAGGTAAGACGAGAGTTGAGAGTTCAATGAGTAGTGGTCTAATTGCGGGAATTCGTCGAACAGATGGTCGGCATAAGAGACAAAGTTTCGCATAAACACATACCGAAATAACGAACTCGTGAATTTTCCGGTGACGTCACCTAGTTGAATAAAGCGTCCAATAGGCGAACATGCGAACATGTGAAAGAAAACGAAGCTACTCGTTGGCTTACTTGCCGCTTCAGACCAAACCTATAGACGAGAGATGAAAGACTCTTTATATGAGCAAATAGGTCAACATAAATCTGTGACATGTCTGTCTGATCAACATTTTATTAGACATAAAAATACGAAAAGATTACAACTTTTCTTTCGCAAGTTACTAAGACAACAAAAACCCTCATAATCTTTAACAGAAAAATGAATGCCTTAAGCCAAAAACTTTCCAAGTAAGTGCTGGCTAATGGATTTAAAGCCGAAAACAACTTTATTGGAGAAGCAGGAAATGAAGTTTTTGGTTTTTTTTTTCCCTCAAATCCAAAGAAATTAAGATACTGAAGGAGCCACAAATTAAGCGCTTCAAGCTGCTTTTGGTACATTCTCAGCGAAATTCATTATGGAATCATATTCTGCATCACGAGCGTTCTTCTTAAAAATAAGCTTCTTGAACTCAGTCTCGTCCAAGTTCTTTGTGTTTTCTGCGGCATGAACTTGAGCTAATTTGGAGTGTTCCACAGCCGAACTGGAGAAGAAGGTCTTTTCTTCTTCTGTCACCTTCCTCAGAAATCTAGCTGGGTTGCCTCCCCAAACCTGTCAGAAAAAAACCAGATTCGTAACTTCATACGACCTTAAGCAAACAACAAAATATTGAGAATGTCAACATAAGAACCTCTCCAGAGGGAATTCTAGTGTTCTGCCTAACAAGAGCTCCTGCAGAAACCATGGCATTTTTTTCAACATGAGCTCCATCCAATACGGTTGCACTTGTACCAATATAGGCCTCGTCCTCGACAGTACAGCCATGTAAAACAGCACTATGACCTGCTCCAAATTCAATTACCCTGATTACAAAATTCACACTTGAGTTTGTGACAGATAATGTGATGTGGATTTACCAATAGTGACATTGTCTCCAATGACAGTAGGTAAGACTTTCCCACTCAAGTTGGACTTAGCAACATGAATAAGAGAGTTATCCTGGATATTGGTTCCAGCTCCAATAGTAATGCTGTTAGCATCTCCTGCAGAGTAAGTCATTAAATCCATGGAAACGTATGAACTTAAAGAGTGTCTATATTCTCAAAGAAAGCACATTTGAGTCAACAATGTCAACTAATCCAGCAGCTTACCTCTCAAGACACTTCCATACCAAATGGAAGAACCTCGTCCCACATGGACATCGCCAGTGATAGAAGCGCTAGGAGCCACAAAAGCCTCCTTATCCACAATAGGGGATTTGTCAAAAACATTCATAAGCGTGCGGTGCCTCGATACTAGAAAAAGAAAAAGAGTTTCAGGAAGCAGCTAAAAGGGTCGACATGGGAACATTGAGCTTCTGAATGTAGTATCAAAGGGCGTAGTATAGTATCTAGAAATTGCTGGACAAGTGAAACATTCACAATAGGACGAGCAAAGCTCAAACACATCTGCCTAAGTGAAGAAGAACTAGTAAGGGGAGAATAAAAGTAAGAGACGATTAAGGAGAATCTCACTTAGCAATTTATAGCTCTAAGGTCCCTCTAGCTACTAATTCCATAATCAATTATCAACATTAGAGAAAACTCGGATCGTGAGAAGAAAAAAAAACGAATTATATTACCAACTACACTATGAATCGATTTCAGAGAAATTTCGAAGACCCGACGATTCCGATACAAGTCAAACGAAAATTCATTATTAGATTCCAATGGAACTAGAAAAGATAAGGAGATCCACAGACATACGTTGTTCTCGGAAGTAATTTTTGCCCTGGAGACGACAACCGAGCCGATCGAGGGCTTGACCAGTTTCCCGGATCCAGAATCCAACGCTGTAGAGTGCCTTCGCCATTTTCCCACCGTCTTCTTCTTCCTCTTCCTGTGTTATACTTCAGACGAGAGACTGGTTTGCGTTTATCAAATGAAATCAATCGAAAAGGGTTTTTTCGCCGGAGCCAGAGGAAAGAGAGAGACTTACGCCCATTATCGTTGGTTTGGTTTAGCGCTTAAATTCCGGTCAGACCGTTATTTACCGGTTCATGTTTTTGCATTATGTAGTTGCATACCAACACTGTAATCTCAATTTTTTCTTTATAATGAAACTGAGAAGTATAATTACACATCAACATAAATGTTCATTTAATGAATCAGGAGTGTTCATTTCTCCACGTCACTTTATCCTTTTAACAACTTTTGGTGTCTTCTGAGTTCTGAGAACTGAAAATAGTTCATCTTCAAGCAAAGAACCTTATCTCAAGAGGTCTCTGTTATTATTTTTTAATGAACCAAAAATGAAAGTGTTCTCATGCTCCTTCTCATTGGAACATAATTTCAACGAGACAATGTCTCGTCTCCAAAGATGTTCAAAGCGAGAAGAACTGAAGCAAATCCATGCTCGGATGCTGAAAACTGGCTTGATGCAGGATTCTTATGCTATGACCAAGTTTCTTTCTTTCTGTGTTTCCTCCACTTCTTCCGACTTTCTGCCTTATGCCCAGATTATGTTTGACGGTTTTGATCAACCAGATACTTTCATGTGGAACCTAATGATCAGAGGATTCTCGTGCTCAAACGAACCTGAGAGGTCTCTTCTCCTGTATTACCGTATGCTCTGTTGTTCAGCTCCTCATAACATGTATACTTTTCCTTTTCTTTTCAAAGCTTGTTCGAATCTATTCGCATTTGAAGAAACAAAGCAAATTCACGCACAGATAACCAAATTTGGATATGCAGATGATATATACGCAGTGAATTCTCTGATGAATTCCTATGCTGTTACCGGAAACTTCGAGCTAGCTCACCAACTCTTTGACAGGATCCCCGAACCTGATGCTGTTTCGTGGAACTCTGTGATCAAAGGTTATGCAAAATCTGGAAAAATGGATATTGCATTAAAACTATTCAGGAAAATGGCAACTAAGAATGCTATAACATGGACTACGATGATAGCTGGTTACGTTCAAGCAGACATGAACAAGGAAGCTCTACAATTATTTCATGAAATGCAGAATTCAGATGTTGAGCCTGATAATATTACCCTAGCTAATGCTCTCTCAGCTTGTGCTCAGCTCGGGGCACTTGAGCAAGGGCAATGGATTCATTCCTATCTTAATAAAAGAAGAATCAGAATTGATTCAATATTGGGTTGTGTTCTTATAGATATGTATGCAAAGTGTGGCGATATAGAAGAAGCTTTAGGAGTATTCAGCAATATAAGGAAAAAGTCAGTGCAAGCATGGACAGCTTTGATTTCCGGTTATGCATACCATGGCCATGGAAGAGAAGCAATTAGCCAATTCATGGAGATGCAAAAGATGGGAATAAAGCCAAATGCTATCACTTTCACTGCGGTTCTCACAGCCTGCAGCTACACAGGACTAGTTCAAGAAGGGAAGATGATATTTTACAGCATGGAGAGGGATTACAACCTGAAACCGACAATCGAACATTATGGCTGTATTGTTGATTTACTTGGTCGAGCTGGATTGCTTGATGAAGCAAAACGTTTCATTCAAGAGATGCCTATAAAGCCAAATGCTGTGATATGGGGTGCATTGCTCAAAGCCTGTCGGATTCACAAAAACACCGAATTAGGAGAGGGAATTGGAGAAATCTTAATTGCAATGGATCCATATCATGGTGGGAGATATGTTCATAAGGCAAATATTCATGCTATGGCCAAAAAGTGGGACAAAGCAGCTGAAACAAGGAGATTGATGATAGAACAAGGAGTAGCGAAGGTTCCAGGATGTAGTACAATTAGCTTGGAAGGAACCACACACGAGTTTTTAGCAGGAGACAGATCACACGTGGATATTGAGTTAATTCGATCTGAATGGAGAATCATAAGAAAGAAACTTGAGGAAGATGGGTACGTACCAGAGTTAGAAGATATGCTTCTTGATTTAGTTGATGAAAATGAAAGAGAGGCTATTGTGCATCAGCATAGCGAGAAATTGGCTATTACGTATGGTTTAATTAAGACTAAACCAGGAACTGTTATACGTATAATGAAGAATCTCAGAGTATGCAAAGACTGTCATAGAGTAACGAAACTCATCTCTAAGATATACAAGAGAGATATTGTAATGAGAGACAGGACAAGGTTCCATCATTTCCGAGATGGGAAATGCAGTTGTGGGGACTACTGGTGAAATTTGGAGAGGGAATAAAACTTTTATTGCTTCAGAAAATGGATCCACTCGACATAAAAACATAAGTTTAAAGTACATTATTTTCAACCGATGCTGAGAAGCTGTGTTGCAGTCCAAGACTGTTCTGGCTCGAGCTTGACATTCCCAAGCTGAGAGGTAAAAATGACAAGAGTTAAGAGAACTTTTAAGTCTAAGTTTTGCAAAGAATAAAGACTTAAGGCAAACTGATATACCTTTGCATTTTCCACGCACACAAAGTCTCTGTAACAAGCCTCCATCTGAGTATGTGGGTTCCACAAGACTGCATCTGACCAACTGCAATTTCGAAATACAACTAATACTCATGAGGCACAGAACGATTTCTGAAAGGAGTTAACATAGCCTATGTATAAAGTCAGTCACATAAGCGTCTCACTAGACTTACTTTGTGTTTTTGATGATTATTTTATCACCCAATCCATTATCAAATTGCAACTCATTAGGAGCATCAAGATAGACGCAATCCACAAACCCAGGAAAAGTGACAGCATCCCTAGAATGTTAGAAATAAGGATCTGTAGTTACGCCCATACTCTTCTTGAAAGAAAATTAAACCTTAAAACATTAACAAATACCAAAACCAACCTGTCTTCTTTACCCTCTATTGGGTTTTTGGGATCAGGGTCCTTATTGAGAGTTTTACAACCTTTAAGACCTCCCACTGATGCCCCCGCGGAAGAAGCCTGATGAACCCAAAAAAATTATAGGTAGAATATATAGACTCAATTTGCAAGCCATTGTATCAGATAATACGAAACACACTTCAATTCCAAAGCTGATTGACCCTAAAGACCAGCTTTTGGAGGAGAAGACACTATAATGCACTTACACGGAAGTAAGTATGCAGCGCAGTGCTGAAGGAGAATGCTTTATTGTCTGTGTTTGTTATCTTTAGCTCGGTGGAAAGGCTGTCTGAACCAACAATGACCTAAAGTAACGAAACAAACTGTTAACAAAAAGAGACTTAACATACAAGAGTTCCATAAAGTGAAGGACGATGAAGGTATCGCATCAACCTTGTATAGTGCCTGGAAACCAAAGTCCCACATGCCTCGACTATACGGATTATCCCTTAGCTCAAGAGTAACGGCAGCATTGTCAACTGCATTCTCAGAATCGACAACAGACCAGTCCAGGTTCCTTCCAAACCCATGCTAATGATTCCAAAGTGGTTCAAAACCATGTAAACATAAGTAACTAAAAACAGATTTGATCAACCGAGGAAACAAAATGAGTACCTGTTGAATTTGTCCTGGTCCAAACTGTGGGAAACAATGTGGAATCCCTCCGCTAATCCAATAAAAAGCATTATGAATAAAAAGTAAAAAAGGAAGACATACTGGTTAATAGATTGGATAGAGTAACAAAGTTCATGTCCATACACACCTAATGGGCTTAATCTTATTGAAGACAGCATCTGGTCTGACGAAAAGAAGATCTTTTCCACTGGCAAGTTTCCAAGACGTAATGCAGCCTCCAAAGAGATATATCTCAGCCTCACTGCATCCAATAAATCAAATCCAGATATCACTCAATTTTCTGCAACAAATTTCAGAAAGTAAACAGAAACAAAACAATCTGCCCAAAAGTACTAAATTGCGAGGAACTGGACTCCAGACTGTTTCTTGCAAGCTAAACCCGAATGACATACAATGAAGTCAGCGAGAGAGGGTTAATAGTTTTTACCTTTTCTGAGGAGAAGTGAGGACGAGTTTAGGCAAATTGCCTTCCCCTTCTGTGACTCTCACTCCAGTCGTTGCAGTAGCCATAGTAGAGAATCTTCTTCTGCAAAATCCAAAGATCGTTTATTTTTCTTGGATCAAAGAGAAATTTCAAGCGAAATGTCAAGTGGTCAGATACCCAAAAACAAAGCAGATTTTCAATATACCGGGAAATTCGAAGCTGATTAGGAGAATTGAAAGTGAGAAAAGAGTTGGAGACCGAAACAATCGCCATGTTCTTCTCTCGTTCAGTCACTCTCTATCTATATTGGGTCGATGAGATTGAATACTAGCTCGCAACACAGCACTTTTAGTAAAAGATATACCGGACATTTTTAAATATCCGGAAGAGACAAACCAGACGATGGAGATATGACTCTTCATATGAAGGTCGGGACCCAAATTTAAACGTTGACCGATTCAGAATATCCTTAAGAATCCTACATTGTCCAAAAAACGCTAGAGAGAGGGGTCGAACCTCTGACCTTGTGGTTAACAGCCACACGCTCTAACCAACTGAGCTACTCCAGCTTCTTGGCATCTTAATACCATAACCAATTACTTTTCTGTTTGTCAGGCCCCTTTCTTTACAAATGTGAAGACAATCTGATAGTTTGCACTGGATCGGACCCATTGCAGTGGTTGTTACGTGTGGAAGAAGATTGAGTTTGTTCATATATTTGAATATATACTGCATTTGTAGAACTTTTTCGATTACTAAAATTGTAAAAGGAATAGAAAAACTACTCATCTCAGAGTATACAATCAAACTAATGACAAGTTCACGAATCCGAAGTGAGTGTTAATATTCCTTGAAAATATTATAATATTTCTCCCATCCAAAACTGTTGTTTTATCTTAACTTTGAAGAGTCGGTGTAGGTTTCTCACAAATCAAGCAGCAACGCTCTTGACTGAAATCTTGAACCTCTGACTCAATGAATACTCTCCTTTCTTCACCGTTCTTTACTGCCTGTAACTGAATAAGTAGGCAAAGTTCAGTTAATGCTTTTGAAATATCTTCAACGATCTAAATTCATGTAAAAGCACGAAAAGATACCGGTTTTAGGATTCTCAGTTGTAGTATCCCGCGCCTTTTTCACTGGTTCTTTTGCAGATTCGGCTGTTTCAGAAGGGAAAAGGAAAGAGTTTATGGGTGTAACGCAACGTGACACAGTCAGATTCTGTGTTTTTTTACCAATTAAGCATCTTTCTCTTTGTTTTACACTTCCTTACCCTTGAACTTTCTCTTCTTCTTAGCTCTCCTTCTCTTTCTATCTTCTTGTGTAAGCTCAGACTCATCTTTAATATTGCCTTTCCCAGAAAAGATTTCCTCTGGGGCAAGCATTGCTGCATCTGAGACTGCCACAGGCGCAACCTACACAGTACACATGGACAACGTATAATGGTGCTCCGAAACCAATTTCATAACAAAATGGGGAATGATTTAAGAATACGACAGAATTACCTCTTCCATTGCTATGGCCGGAACGTTTGTTTGTATAGACATCTCTTCAATCACCTAATTTAGTGTAAAAACAAAAAAAGTTTCAGTCAAGAGCAACTATGTCTAAAGACTATTAACTCTTGAGGTGATCATCATATCGGATCTAAACGCAAGACTTACTGGTTTAGGTGTGAAATGGAAGTGCGAGAGAGCATCCAACTTCAGACATAGTGTCTTAAATAACATGCTTGCCTGATTTAAAGGTTATAAGTAAAGAGTTAAATTTAGTCATTGAAAGGAGAAGATAGATAGACACCCACAAAAACCCAGTTAAAAGTAAGTATTAAATAAAATTATAACCTCTTTCTTTAGTTCATCAGAGAAGGTTGTTGGGACAAAAGCTGGATTAGCCTTCTGAACGTATTCTTCCTACAAAAATCCAAATGAACCAAACAAATTTGTAAGTTTGGTTTATCTCTCAAGAAATGCAATAAACAATAAAGTATTGTTCATCATACAAACCTCGTAAACTTCGGCAAGACCTTTCTTGCTTTTGTTTTCATCCTGCATATTCCCAAAAGTAATAAATCGATTGTACTGTTAGTTATCAACTATAAAATTAGAGCAAATAAAGGGAAGAGGTAATAATTCTTCAATAAAACTCACCAATTCCTTCAGTTCTCTTTTTGTTTTAGTGGGCAGACTAGCTGCTCGTTCAACATCATCATAACGAGCCTAAGAAGTCACAAGATCAGTTATGAAAAATCAGGGGAGCAAACAAAGGAGACCTTTGTTACAAATTCCTGCAACAAGTTGTTACCTCAATGATTCTGCTCTTAATCAAGTCTTCAAGTGAGGCTGTGACCTCTTCCGTGATTACAGGTGCAGGCCTTGCATTGTGCTCAAAGTCTAAATCAACTTCTAGAGCACTGTTCTTTGGCCTTTTTGCAGCAGTTATCTTTTAACAAAACAAAACATACATATATTTAGTTACAGAAAGCAGGAATTCTGTTTTACATTTTAATAGTGGAGAAAAACATGTCTGGCTACCTCTCCCTGCATTGTCCAGTGTTTTGTATCTAAGTTTGCTTTCTCCATCTGTTCAATCTTGGATTTAAGCTTTAATTGTTCTTTCTCATGTGTTGAGAGTTTTCCATTGTCCTAAAGGAGAAAAACAATAGTTCATACATTAGAAATGAAGTCATCACATACCACAACGCTAAGAATAAGTAAAGCATTATGTTACTTGGTTTTCTCTTCCAGCTTCCTCATCTTCACTTAAATCTTTGAACTGCACTTTTGTCTCCTTTTTACCACCAAAGAAATCTTTATACCTAATTATTAATTAAGAAAAATGAATCTTAGCCTAAATCCACAGCTATAGTGCTCCAGACCCAAGCAAGAAAACAGCAATTGGTTTATATACAAAATGATTTATGTCAAATCTCGTTTGTGTATTCTCTAATTAGTTCAATCAGTGTATATTAAAAGAGATGATGTAAACCATACCTTGCCTTTCCCAATTTATCTGCTTCTTCGTCGTCACCATCAGCAAAAGCATCAAACTAGAGAACAAGAACAATGATAAATCATTATACCGAGATAATTGCAATACTCACTCCACTTTATATTTATGAACACAGATATATACTTACCTCATCATCCTCATCATCTTCCTCGTCATCTTCATCATCATCATCATCATCGCTCAAATTTCGTTTTTTGTTCTTTGCCACTGCCTTCTTATTTTTGTTGTCAATCCCATACTCTTCTGCCTCACCGTCCTCTAGAAATTCCTCCAATTCCTTTATCTTAAAGAACTTGTCCTCTATTCCTTCATTGTCAACATCCTTTTCCTCATCTTCTCCATCTTCCTCTTCCTCTTCTTCATCTTGTTCGTCCTCTTCTTCTTCGCTTTCATTAGTTTCCAGCTCTTCATCCTCATCATCATCATCATCATCCGAGTAAACACCATCCATATCCATCTCATCTACATCATCCTCATTAGAAGCCTTGAGAGCCAATTTCCCAAGTTTACGAATCTCTTCAGGGTTTTTAGCGAATCGTTTAACTTCCTGTCGCAAGTTTGACAACAAAGGTTGAGATTGCATATCAATTTGCTGCCAAATCTGCTCCGCATCAAACCCATCAACTAAGAGCTCATCAAATGGAGATTTAGGATTGAACGGCTTCAACTTCGTGAATAGATACTGAGATGCAGCGCGAGCCACCTCAGATATTGAGCTTGGCGCTAGAAAAACTGGTGGTTCGGTGGACTTAAGCTTCTCAAGGGCTTCTAAGCCCGAATCCCTTACAGCCGCCATAGATTAAGCGGCCAAACGTATAAAACGGCTTCTCAACGACGGTGCTGAAGGTGGTTTAAACGGCGGTTAGGTTTTGGTAGAGGAACACGGAGAAGAGAAACCTCAGTGATTTTGTCAAAAACCCTGAGCATGTCTGATTAAGAAAAGTCCACAAGTAGAAAACCTCTTAGCCAGCCAGAGAGTTTCACTTTTCTCGTTGGGCCATTATTTGGGCTTTTAACATTGCCATTTGGCCCAGCGAATATTTAATCACAATCATGCTTTTTTGGTTCATATTTCAAACAATTATAAACCCACATCGGCCCAAAGTGTACTTATTAGACTCTGTAAGGCACATCCATATAATCACAAACCCGAAATGGACATGTTTCAAATGGTTTATGAGAGTGTATAATCCAAAATCGTAATCAATGCTTAATGGGGTAAATCTGCGTTTTACCCACTTACAATATAAACGATTGACAAGAGATTTAAAAGTATAAATCTAAGCCTTCCTAGATGATGAAAAATGGCTCGAGCTATAACACATCGTTGATGAATTTTTCTGTGAGTTCTTTAGAAAGTCCCATGACTGTATCAACTCCTCCTACCTACAACATTACAACAAAACACACTTTCAATGGTGTTATCAATATGCTGGAACCAAACGAATCAAACATGTGAGCTTGTTGTAATAAGGACACTAACCACAGAATCGACAAATGGTGAAATGAGAGGATGCTCCAACGTTAAACCTCCAGCAACATTATAAGTTATTGCATCATCAATCTGAAGATTGAAACAACACAAAGACTATTATGTCAAAACAAACTACGTTCAAGAGATCAATAGTAAGAAGAACATGTATGTTTGGAAGTTTTACAAGATTGTCAATGACTTCCTCTGGTATGTCATGGAAATAAACCTGCATATCACAACAACAACATTCACATCACTACAGAATGTTCAATTCACAGGAAATATCATCAAGGTAAAACATAACCATATGTGGTTTAATTTGTGTACCTCTGCCTTATCCCATCCTCCTCTTCTAACTCCAGTTTTCAAGTTGCTTACAAAAACAGATCCCACAACACCTCCATGTGACCCAGAATATCCTGTGTAGAGAGTTCAAACAAACAAAAAATGCTTACAATACATGTGGATAGTCTCAAAGATCACATGAAAAGTTAAACTTTCACAAAAACCTGAGATAAATTTTCGAGCTTCTTCTTTACTGGTTGGTTTTTCCCTGATGACACCTTTGTACACAACAACCTAAGAAACTCAATCACCATAACATCAGCCAAAGGTGAGAAGAACAAGATTCAATCCAATAATAAACTTATTGAGTAATTGAGGCATCAAACATACAGTGTCTGCAGTAATCAACAGAGTTGGTTGTGGATCTTGTGCAAATTGGCTTTCACCTCCCAATTTCGATATAATCTCATTTGCCTTATCAATACAAAATACATGTAACGTTCAGAATTCTTCAATAATCATATCCAAAACGAGAAGTAGATTATACTACAACACATATTTGATCGATCCTACATAGAGTACCTTGGCTTCAGCAAGAGCTACAACCAAATCTTCAGGCTTCTCTGTTCTAATAGCTTTCTCATCAATGTCTGCAGTCTTAAACCATAATCCCAGCCAATACAAATTCAATCGAGAATTGCAGTCTGAAGTGAACAAAATAATCACGATTTCAAGACACACAAAAAAGCATACCACGATTGTGAAATCACATCCCATTTCAGTGAGAATCCGCTTTCTCGCCATCGACTGAGAACCCAGAATCAGCTTCACGTTGAAGATATTATAAATTTCATGAGCAATTTTCCATGCAATATTTTAATCAAATCTATGCGAATATTAAAGAGACGAACCTTAAATCCTTTCTCCATCGCCTTCGTCGTCATGGTGGCGTTTTTGTGCTCTAAGCGGAAAAGTGACGAAGGAATAAAAGCAAAAACTAACAAAAACTGAAGAAATAGTTTGACCATATTCAATCACTCTTTTCTATTGCAAGAATATTTTCAAACACTCTTCAACTTTAGCATTTTTTAAAAATATTATTTAATCTTAGAAAGCATATTGTATACTCCATTTTCCTTATATTATACCATATAGAAAGTATAAAACGTTAAATTACTCTTAATCTGGTGGTTTTGATAATCTAACTAATAACTTTGCACCAATTCCATCAGAAAATATGAAATATAAGCTTTTTCATAACCACATATTAATTAAAAATAATTTTTTTCAATATTGGGCCACAACTGGCTGACCCATTAGTCAATTTTCTGCATAATACATGCGGCAGAATTTGATCCATATACATATAAGTATGTGTACCTTTAATAAATTTACCCCTAGAGTAGAAGCAACTTGCAATTAAAAATTATTAAAAAAATGCATTTTCATACTCAATATATATTTTTAGTATCATGTGGGTTTTTTTATCTTTTTTTCTATCAATCACACACAAAACCTTTCACATGGAATTAGGCAATCTAGCTAACTTCTCATAGAATTAGGTTATACCGAATTCCAAGTCTTAAAAGTAATGGGCCTATTTTGTTAGTTCTCAATTATACTGAGGCTACTTTGTAAGGCCATACAACTATTTGGACTATTTTATAAATCATCAAAAATATTGGGGAGAAAGTAAATACGTTTTAAACAAGGGTTATAATTATAAATATAAATTGGCGTACTTTGAAACTTTTCAAAATACGGAAGTCTTTTTTTGTAATTCGTAGAAATATGAGGACTATTCTGTAAATGATCAAAAGTAACTGAGATAGAAACAGATGGAAGTAGTTCAGTGACAGCAGACTTTTGAGTTGAAACGAGACAAGTGAAGAAGACTACAAGATGTGGCGTCGGAGATTCAGTACATTGACGGCGAAGAAATGGGACGCGGTGGTGATCGGCGGTGGCCACAATGGTTTAACCGCCGCGGCTTACCTGGCACGTGGAGGTCTCTCCGTCGTTGTTCTCGAGCGCCGTCATGTTATTGGTGGTGCGGCAGTAACGGAGGAAATTGTTCCTGGCTTTAAGTTTTCACGTTGCAGCTACCTCCAGAGTTTGCTTCGTCCTTGTATCATTAAGTATGATTAATCTTTGATTTCGTCTTTTGATTTTCCAATGGATTGTTTGACATTTGGATAGTTTTGGTTTTGATTGGAAAGAGACTTAGAGTTAGGCAGACATGGAATGAAGCTTTTGAAGAGAAGTCCTTCTTCATTTACACCTTGTTTGGATGGACGTTATCTTCTGCTTGGACCTGATCAAGAACTTAATCATTCTGAAATTTCCAAGTTCTCTAAACATGATGCTGATGCTTACCCAAGGTGAGTTTGTTCAAGTCAACTACGGTTTGATATCGTGAAAGAGTTCTGAACATTATGTGTTTTACTTTACAGATACGAGAAGCAACTAGAGAGATTCTGTGGATTCATGGATCCTCTTTTGGATGCACCTCCTCCAGAATCTGTGCAAGGTGTCTCTTCTTTTAATGATAAGTTGAGCAACAAAATGTACAATTCTGCTTTCTGGGCTCGTTGTCTCCGCCAAGCAGTTTCCTTGAGGCAGAAAGATATGGTGTACGTTCTCTTAATTTTAAGATTAAGCTGCTTTTGTATGTCTTTTGTTATCTTCGTTTAGATGCTTATAAGGTACAGCAGTTTGCTGATTTCATCGAACAAAGTCTGCATCTTTACTCAGAATGCTCTTTAATGTGGAAAAGTTTTTCTCTTGTGAAGGGACTTCATGGATCTTTTATTAGCCCCAGCTTCAAAAGTTTTGAACAACTGGTTTGAGGTGTTTATATTTTATCTTAACATCTATTCATCGTACAACTTAAGGATTGGTTAACACTTTGATGTTATATTGACACTTTTTTTTTTGTTGACCTATGCTTTCAGTCTGATGTCCTGAAGGCTAGTCTTGCAACCGATGCTGTGATTGGATCTACGGTAAATGACCTTCCTGATATCTTGAGCTTGAGGTTTGATTAGCTCTTGAAATCTAGTTGTTATGTTGTATAGTATAAATCTAGTGGAATGGAAGGTGAGAGATGCTTCTGTAAGTTTAGGGAGCTACTCATACTATATTGGAGAGTTAACGTAGTGCTCTGAACATTAACTCACAGGCCAGTGTCCATACTCCGGGAAGTGGATATGTCCTCCTACATCATGTGATGGGAGAGACAGATGGAGAGCATGGCATTTGGTCGTACGTATCTGAATAATTGAATTGTGATTTTTTTCTAGATTATGTGGAAATGTAAGCAGTTGAAGAACTCACTTACCAGAAATTAATAAACATGCACCTTCAAGATGTAAATGAAGTGACCACATTTATAGAAAAAGGCCTGGCTATTCTGACTAACTGATTTTTAATTAATATGCAGTTATGTTGAAGGTGGAATGGGATCTGTCTCCATGGCTATAGCCAATGCTGCAAAAGAAGCTGGTGCTCAGATTTTCACTAATTCAGAGGTATTTGTCTCCAGATCATTTTGAGGGTATCTCTCTTCCTACATTATGTGGAACAGTGGAGTTGTAGTCATCATTTCTCTTACCCGAAAGCAAAGGAGCTGAGTACACTGAAACTTTGCTTTACAGGTTTCTGAAATACTGACAGAGGATTCTAGCTTCGTGAAAGGGGTAAGTCTGTTTTTAATGATTTCTGGATGAAGTGAAAACTTTGAATCAAACTCATATGACATTACCTTGTATAAGGTCTTGCTTGCTGATGGTACACGGGTGGAGTCATTGGCTATATTGTCCAATGCAACCCCTTATAGAACTTATGTGGTAAATCTTTTGATGTCATCCTTTGTCTAAGTTGAAAACTCTCATTATATATCTTTCGGGTTGTGTTTTTGCAAACAAATTTATGTGTTGTCTTTCCTGTCTCCGATTATAGGAGATGGTTCCGGCCAATGTTCTTCCAGAAAGTTTTGTTGGCGCTATTAAGAACTCAGATTACAACTCTGTAAGCATTTCATGACGTTTAAGTCCCTCATTATCTTGATTTATGAAACGTAAATCTTCTTAGAAACCAAATAACTATATTTTCTTTAATCATACTAGCAAGCTAATATCTGGTATTTGGTTGAACAGGCAACTACCAAAATAAACTTGGCTGTTGACAGGTTACCGCAGTTCCAGTGCTGCAGCACAAATCAATCGAGTCCAGGTCCAGAACATTTTGGCACTATACACATTGGTGCGGAGAGGTATGCTTCTTGCTAACTTCTTCTTGACTTTTTGTATCTCCTAGAACAAGTAAAAGTAATCAACAGTACTGTCATATCTCCGGCTCTGTCAGCATGGACGAGGTTCACTCCGCATGTCATGATGCTGAAAACGGCTTACCATCGAGAAGACCAGTGATCGAAATGACTATTCCATCTACACTAGACAGCACCATTTCTCCTCCAGGTACACACATATTCTCCCCTTTTGCTTGTTTGTCATTAGAACTCTGAAAGTGATTCTGTATGTAGGGAAGCATGTAATCAACTTGTTCATCCAATACACTCCTTACAAGCCATCAGATGGAAGCTGGCAAGATCCTACTTACCGAGTTAGTTAGTTATACACCCTTGTCTAGTGTCATCACAGTTCCTCGAATTTACACACCTTGAAACTTACAAGACATGTCAATCCCATCCGGGTTTGTTGTTGATTGTGCCAAATCAGGAAGCATTTGCACAAAGATGTTTCAAACTGATTGATGAATATGCACCAGGGTTTAGCTCATCTGTTATAAGCTACGACATGTTGACTCCTCCTGACCTCGAACGGGAAATTGGTCTAACAGGTATATAAAGTACAAGTACGTAGAAAAAGACTAGAATACATGGCATATGGCCAAATTCGTATTAACATCAATTCTGCAGGTGGAAACATCTTTCATGGTGCCATGGGATTAGACTCTCTCTTCTTGATGCGCCCAGTGAAAGGATGGTACATGACTCTTTACAGCTCAAACCATTATATATAGTCTGTGATTTTGATTCAAGAACTTTGTTTGAATGTGACACAGGTCTAATTACAGAAGCCCATTGAAAGGTCTCTACTTGTGCGGCAGTGGAGCTCATCCTGGTGGAGGAGTTATGGGCGCACCAGGAAGAAACGCTGCGCAAGTTCTTCTTCAAGACTTGAAAAGAATCCAGCGAGGCTAAGTCTCAGACTCCAATATTAGCTGTTCTAATCTGTAAGTTGTTTACTTAATCTGGAAACCTCTCTATAGACAAGAGACTTTCCATTCTCAGCTGCGTGGACACTGGAGTTGTACAACATATAAGAAACCTCCACGTGTAGTTTTTAACCAAAAATGCCCTAAAACTACGGAATATAAAAAGTGCCCTAAAACTACGAAAACGGAAAGTGATAAAATTACAAGCAAGCCATAACATCGGCGCCGTCAACGAAATGACATCTCTTCCTTTTCGAGACGACGATGACGATAGCGACAAAGACGAAGCCAAAATGCTTCTGGTAGGTGAGAATGGCGTCGATGTCAAAAGTCCCACTCCTCTGCATGACGGTACACCGGAGCTTCAACAATACAACATCCACTCCATCGAATCAACGGTCATGATTCGTCAACTTACATCACAAGGTCTCTCTTTCCAGCTTTGGCCTGCAGCTTCTACGTTATTCACGTTGCTAGATAATTACCGACGTGACCCAACCAACAGTCCACTCACTGAAACACTCTCGTCGCTAAAACCATCTCCATTAAACATTCTCGAGCTTGGATCTGGAACTGGACTCGTTGGAATCGCTGCAGCAATCACTCTTTCTGCTCACGTCACAGTAACAGATCTTCCTCACGTCCTCGACAATCTCAACTTCAACGTTGAAGCAAACGTTGAGATTGTTACAAGACTCGGTGGGAAAGTCCACGTGGCACCACTTCGATGGGGAGAAGCTGATGACGTGGAGGTTTTAGGCAAGAACATTGATCTGATTCTAGCTTCAGACGTTGTGTATCATGATCATCTTTACGAGCCTTTACTTAAAACGCTGCGTTTAATGATGATATCGATGAAGTTAGAAGGGAAGAGGTTAGTCTTCATAATGGCTCATCTAAGAAGATGGAAGAAAGAATCTTTCTTCTTTAAGAAGGCTCGAAAGCTCTTTGATGTTGATGTTATACATTCTGATGTTCCTCGAGAAGGTTCTAGAATCGGCGTTGTGGTTTACCGTTTTGCAGCAAAACAGACATGTCAAAATGGTCGTGTTGTTGCTTCGTGTTAACACTTTCATTTTCTAGAATTCAGAAACTCTTAGTCAGATTTTGCAAGTGTTACTAAATTAAGAATGTAATCCATACAAGTTATAAGCATATTAAAAGCTGTTTTGAGTCTACACACAGTCCGAAGGAGATAAAAACAAAATAAAAATCTGCAGAGCAGCCTCTAAATAAGGGAAACTTTCGTATCCGTAGATTTTTTTACTCTGACATAAATGTTTGGTTCTTTTGGAGTATTTTGGTCAAAGCATGCGTTGACCGTTTAAGACCAAATGACCTACTACTAAACTAGTTTGTAATTTGGGTTTTGAGTTTGAAGGCTAGAAGCAAAGAAAAAAGGGGTATTTATATAATTATTTTGTAAATAAGTTTGCTTAAATTCGAGATGCCAATTGTTCTAATCTTCTATATATACAAAAAATGAAGTCGAGATGTCTTAATTAATTTTTCAAGAACACATACACCACTAAATTAAAAAAAAACTATTTTATATTTTGGGACCAGAAAATTTTGTTATATTTTTGGAGCCTGAAGATGGTGTTTCCCCAGTTTTCTCCACAGACCAGGCTTGGTCAGTAATTAAGATATTCTCACAACAACAACAAAACATAATAATCTATAAAGTTTTTTTTGTTAATGATTCTGTTTTCTAAATATATGTAGTTATGAAAATCAACGTAGTTGATTGGTGCGAAAGTTTGAATGATTTGATGGAGGGTGTTTTCGTCTACACGTAACTTTGAAGCCAATAACATGAATCAAATGATTTATTGCCTAAAACGTGATAATGATATCATACGGAAGAATATAAAGCAAAAGAGAAGAAAGACTTTAGAGCTACTTTTTGTTTTGGCAAAGTCAAGTCTCACTCTCCATTGTTTTTTCTTTTAGGTCGTGCTAGACGAAGACCAAGACAATTGCATTCATGCTAAAAAATATCAAAAATTCACAAATATACTAAACTCCAAAAGAGAGTTTTTGGATATTAGTTTATACATATTCATTTGGTTTTGTTTCATATATAACAGTAGGCGTATGTTGCATCAGCAGTAAGCTACCAAAAGACTGAATAATGTAACTAAACATATTTAGACATGTAATTAATCAAATTTAAAGAAGAGGGGTCTACGAGCAACTGTAATATTGCTTCCACATTCAAAATTCAAAAGGTAGATTTGTGGATTAAGAACAAC
Source organism: Lepidium africanum (assembly GCA_900406405.1). Lineage (NCBI taxonomy): Eukaryota > Viridiplantae > Streptophyta > Magnoliopsida > Brassicales > Brassicaceae > Lepidium > Lepidium africanum. Next base: position 41,231 of record OVAX01000559.1, read on the forward strand.
AATGCATTGAAAGTTGCACTTACTTTTTCTTTTCTTTTGTCTATAGTATTGCAATAAATTTCATAAAATAAGTATTTTTAAAACAACAACAATTAATGTGTCCCTTGCATTCCACATGGGCCTTCTCAAACGTCAAATATCCCAATATTCAGAATTAGGTGAGACATTATTATAACAACAATCTAAAAAATGTCTGAATATATATGTCTGCCACTTAATTTCTTCAAACTAAAGCACCTTCTTACTGTCTAAAAATCAATCTAATATGAGTATTCATCTCATTAATTATGTATCACATAACAAAAATGATTATATTCATTTGTTATAGCACAGAAATTAAACAGTAGAAAACAAAAACGAGAGTGGTTTATAAATAATTGATAAATGATTAACAAATGAGTGGGATTTGCTTCTTCCAAAGCATAGTTTTCTCTGAAAATGTGTCGTGTTGAGAGTAGTTGAGATTCTTGCTGTTCTCCAACTAAAGATTTTTTATTAAAATTAAAGTGAGAGAGAGAAAGAAAAAAAGATGGATCAAAAACGAGAAACCCTTTTTCGAAATCTGAATAAACATTTATTAAAATCTGTATCTTTCTTCTCATGATTTAGGATTCCAATTCTCTCCATATTCTCTTTACAAAGATCATTATTGGTTTTTTTCTGTGACTCATATTTTCTTTTTCTGAGGTTTCTTCACAGAATTGTTTCCTAAAAAATGGCGTCAGAGAAAACTAGCTCAAAGGGTCAAGCATGGTGATGAGAAAACTTACATTGATTTTAATTACAGTATCAACAATATGTTTGTCTGAATGTCTGAAGAAATTTGTTTTTGGTTGGATGCAGGTTTTGTACGACTGGATTACCAAGCGACATTGAAATCGAAGTTGATGATATGACATTTCATCTTCATAAGGTGTTTGTTCATAAACGTCTGAGATTTTATTCTATTGTCTTCTTCTTCTTCAAACACTCTCAGTTATTTCTTTTTCCTTTGTCACTGATTTGGTTGTGAATTGTTTATGGCTTTTCTAGTTTCCTCTCATGTCAAAGAGTAGGAAACTTCACAAGTTAATTACAGAGCAAGAAAAGACAAGATCTTGTTCTACTGTAAATCCTCAAACCTCCATGGCAATAACTGTAAAAGAGAGTGACAAAAAAGGAAAACGCCATGAAATCGAAGATGATAATGAAGAAAAAGAAGAGCAAGAGATCAAAGAAGAAGAAGAAGAAGACGATAATGGTTATCCTCACATAAGACTGGAGGATTTTCCGGGAAGTTCAGAGAGTTTCGAGCTAGTGGCTAAGTTTTGCTATGGTGTCAAAATGGATCTCTCTGCTTCCACTGTTGTTCCACTTCGCTGCGCCGCTGAACATCTCGAAATGACAGAAGAATATTCACCGGATAACCTAATTTCCAAGACGGAGAGGTTTCTCTCGGATTCCGTCTACAAGAGCTTACGAGAATCCATTAAAGCTCTCAAAGCTTGTGAGTCTGTCTCGTCCTTAGCTGAATCGCTTGGTGTAACCGAACAGTGCATCCTATCTATCGTCTCCAGAGCTTCTTCAGCTGATCCCTCACTGTTCGGTTGGCCGGTAAACGACGGCGGCGGCGGCGGAGGCGGCGGAGGAGGAGGAGGAGGAATCTCCGTCACAGATCTGCAGCTTATCACCGTTGGAGGGACGAAATCTCGTAAGAAATCGAGTAGAGATTCGAATATGGAGCTTTGGTTTGAAGATCTGGCGCAACTAAGCCTCTCGTTTTTTAAAACTGTGATTCTATCAATGAGATCTGCAGATCTGAGCTCCGAAATCATAGAGAGCTGTTTGATTTGTTACGCTAAAAAGCACATTCCCGGGATTTTTCGTTCTAACCGGAAACCACCATCGTCATCTTCAACTGTAGCATCGGAGAATGAACAGAGAGATTTACTGGAGACGATAACCTCTAATCTTCCAATGGAGAAAAGCTCAATCTCCTCAACCACAAGATTCCTCTTCGGCTTATTACGAACCGCCATAATCATCAACGCGTCTGAGACTTGCCGCGATCTACTGGAGAGAAAGATTGGATCACAGCTAGAGCGAGCCACTCTCGATGATTTGCTCGTTCCTAGTTACTCATACCTCAATGAGACATTATACGATGTCGATTTGGTAGAGCGAATCTTAAGCCATTTTCTTGACACTGTGGAACAATCTAACACCGTCATTGTCGAAGCTGACGGAAGATCTCCGTCGCTAATGCTCGTCGGGAAATTAATCGATGGATTTCTCGCGGAAATCGCATCAGACGCCAATCTCAAATCGGATAAATTCTACAATCTAGCAATCTCACTACCAGATCAAGCTCGACTCTACGACGATGGACTTTACAGAGCTGTTGACGTATATCTCAAGGTAATCAAATTTCAATAGCTAATAGAGATTTATTTAGGAGTTCGGAAAGTTTTAGGGTGTGATTGGTATAAGAGAATATTTGCAGTAAGAAAAATCTACAGCCTAAATTCGAGAGAAAAAACTCAAAACTAGAGCCCTTACCGATCGGATTTTACTCATTATCTTTTGAAATTTTGTTCTCTCAGGCGCATCCATGGATATCAGAAGCAGAGAGGGAGAAGATTTGCGGTGTAATGGATTGTCAAAAACTGACACTAGAAGCATGCACACACGCAGCACAGAACGAGCGACTTCCACTACGAGCCGTAGTACAAGTCCTCTTCTTCGAGCAGTTACAGCTTCGTCACGCAATCGCAGGGACGTTACTTGCAGCTCAATCTCCGTCTCCCTCACAATCAACGGAACCGAGACTCTCAGCAACAACAGCAAGAAGGAATTTAACGATAACAGAAACCGTAACGGAAGAAGACGGCGATGACAAAGCTAAAGGAGAAGGACAAGTAAACGCAGGGAAATGGAAGAAGACTGTAAGAGAGAATCAAGTACTTCGTTTGGATATGGATACAATGAGGACACGAGTTCACAAGTTAGAAAGAGAGTGTTCGAACATGAAGAAAGTGATCGCTAAGATCGATAAAGAAGGTTCTCCGGCAACGGCGAGAACGATAGATCGGCCGAAAGGTTGGTCGATTACGAGAAAATTCGGATGTAAATTTAAGACACAGGTCTGTGATTCTCAAGAGGCAACAATGGTTGATCATAGATCACGACGTTCTTAAATGGATTTTGATTCATCTTTTTAGTACAGAGAATCAGAATGCATGCTATTATGATTCTTGGATTTTAATTTTTATCAATCCTTTAGAGTTTTCATGTCATGCTCTGTATACAAATTTGTGAACCGCTTAAACTTCAAGAGTTAGTTAAATTACGTATAACTAACCGAAACTATAAATTGTTCGAAATCGTAAATCCACAGATGACGTAAGGCCCGAAGCTCATTTCCGTATTAATGTTTTGATAGATATCCTACATAGGCCTCGACAAAATACTCAAAGGAACCGAAAACCGAATAAAAACCTACCCAAAATAATGGGTACTGGGTAGTGCCCAAAACCAAAAAAAATACATATTAGGTTTTTCTATTTATACCCGTGGGTATTAGGTAATATCCAGTACCGAACCGATACCCGAATAGGTACCTGATTAACCCGAGAAAACATGTAAACATATATAAAAATTTAGGATATTTACTGTATTTAGGTATTTTTTGGGTATTCAGATATTTTTTTGTGTAAATAATTGTATTTTGAGTATGAAATACTCTAGTGGAATCATAAAAATTTGTCTAATATTTATACCCGACCCGAATAACAACCGGTACCGAAACGAACCGAATTATATTTGGTTCCTACAATGAATACATAAAATATGGATCCACACCGACCCGGAACTGAGTATAATCAACCCGAACCGAAATATATGCGGTTCTTAAATGAGTATAAAAGTTTCATACATAAAAAATCCAGACCCGAATAAATATTATACGGAACCGACCTGAATAATGTCCGAGCCTCCTTACATGTGTCGGACAATTGTTCTACTATGTTACACAGCTAGTGGAAGACACGTCATCTAATTACGAACTGGGCCACAACTAACTTATATTGGGCCATATTTTATAGCTCCCGTTTTACGTATATACGCATCGAATGTGCGCCGTTTGGTCCTCCCTAAAAACCTAAACCCTAGTTCTGTTTTGCTATAAAACGAACCAGCTTGTGTAAACACAAAGCAAATAATTAGTAGCACCTGAGTTCCAAAGCAAATTACAGTGTCTGCAATTTTCTCGTTATCTGTAGATTCATTGTCTGTGTGCTTATATTCTTAGTGGTATTCGTCTGATTTCATTTGAATAAGTTGATCTTAGATCTACTCGTTTTTGTTTTAGAAAGAAAAGAGTTCTCAGTGATGAACAACCAATAGATGACGAGTCCGAGAAATCCATTCATAAAAATATGGGGACAATCGAGGCATTTGTCTGAGAGGATTACTATTTCTTTTTTTGTTAGCATTTGCTCTTATCTAGTGTTTAGGAATTAGAGATTTCTCAGTGATGAAGAACCAATAGATGACGAGTCCGACGAATCCATTCATAAAATCATGTGGACAATCGAGGCATTTGTCTGAGAGGAATCCGTTATTCAATTTATAAAATTAGTTTTATTTCTGCTAAAATTTGGATCTAAGAAAAAGGCACGATGAGGATTGTTTATTGTCATCTGATTCATAGTGACGAATCAAAACCTCCTACTCATTCTGAGTGCCTCTTTTCATTATTCTTTAAGCGTAGGTGATTGTATTAGTTACACAACGACCGCAGTGAATTAGGACAATATCTGCTTCACTCGTGTCTTTTGGTATTCGGTAATTTGGATTGAACCAAATATACTCTTAAGGACGACCAAATTGGTTCCTCTCATAACCAACAATGAATCACAGTATTTCGTAAAATTAGTGAATTACCAAAGGAATTTTGCTAAACCAAATTGTTGATATCACAACTCGGGCTTAATACAATAATTGAAAATTTATAAGAACAACCAAACGTTAATGGACTACATCTACTTTGCTTCTTTATTTTTCTTTTCGCAATTATAAGTTTTGAGCATTCATCTTAGCACAAAGGCCCATTAGCTCAGTTGGTTAGAGCGTCGTGCTAATAACGCGAAGGTCGCAGGTTCGAAACCTGCATGGGCCAATAAATATTTTTGCGATCAATTTTTTATGTTGTTAATACACGTCAGCAACAAGACAGTATCCATATCTCGACTTTAAATTTAGACACGTGGCAACAGAGGAAACCAGAAACTCTGATTCTCACTAAACAAACCAATCAAAATCTTCGCCTTATCCCAATCTTATCTCACTCCTTTGGATTATTACATTCCTCGCCATTTTTGAATCAGAGAGAAAGAAAAAAGAAATCAAAATCATCTGAGAGTCTACTTTTGTGGCCATGGCTGCCTCTCTCCAATCCGCCGCCACATTCCTCCAGTCTGCTAAAATCTCCACCGCTCCTTCTCGCGGCAGTGCTAACCTTCGGTCGTCCCAATCCGTCGGCAAATCTTTCGGGCTAGAAACTTCCTCTGCTCGTCTTACTTGCTCTTTCCAGTCTGACCTCAAGGACTTCGCCGGAAAATGCTCCGACGCTGTCAAAATCGCCGGTTTCGCACTCGCCACCTCTGCTCTCGTCGCTTCGGTAACTTTTTCTCTTTTCACATAATCTCTCCTTACTTACTACGATAAAGATCATGATGAACTAGAGATTAATCAAAAATAGAGGGAATAAAGTAACAGAGAAGAAGATGTTCTTATGTACATTGCTTTATTTATTAGATTTGGATTAGCATTATAGAATGCGAAATTGATGTTCCAATTATTATGATCTTCGATTCATATAGATCCAACCAGTCAAAATATATGCTCTTCTCTAGTGCCTTACTTGTAAATGCTCACACACCAAATTCTGTGTATCAATTTTACAAACGAATTTGAAAATCTTATTGATCAGTTGATTTACAAGTTGTTTCTTTATTGTGTGATGAAAGGGAGCAAGTGCAGATGGAGCTCCAAAGAGATTGACATACGATGAGATTCAGAGCAAAACATACATGGAAGTGAAAGGAACTGGAACAGCTAACCAGTGCCCAACCATTGACGGTGGCTCTGAGACATTCTCTTTCAAGCCAGGGAAGTACGCAGGCAAGAAGTTCTGCTTCGAGCCTACTTCCTTCACTGTCAAGGCAGACAGTGTAAGCAAGAACGCACCTCCGGATTTCCAGAACACCAAGCTCATGACCCGTCTTACCTACACTCTTGACGAGATTGAAGGACCCTTCGAGGTTTGATTCATCTTCTTTGTTTGTGTCACAAGAAATACTCTGCTTAGGGCTAGGGTTTGTTTGATTGATCGTCTGTTCGATTGGTTTCGAGCAGGTTGCTTCAGATGGAAGCGTGAATTTCAAGGAAGAAGACGGAATCGATTACGCTGCAGTCACTGTCCAGCTTCCAGGAGGCGAACGTGTGCCATTCCTATTCACAGTCAAACAGCTTGACGCTTCAGGCAAACCAGACAACTTCACCGGCAAATTCTTGGTTCCTTCATACCGTGGCTCTTCCTTTTTGGACCCAAAGGGTCGTGGTGGATCCACAGGTTATGACAACGCCGTGGCATTGCCAGCTGGAGGCAGAGGAGACGAAGAGGAGCTTGTAAAGGAGAACGTGAAGAACACAGCAGCTTCAGTTGGAGAAATCACTTTGAAAGTGACAAAGAGCAAACCAGAAACAGGAGAAGTGATTGGAGTGTTTGAGAGTCTTCAGCCATCGGATACTGACTTGGGTGCTAAGGTACCAAAGGATGTGAAGATCCAAGGTGTGTGGTATGGTCAACTTGAGTGATCTTTGTTATTATATTTCTGTTCATTGTATTTGATGATAATGACAACATCTTTTGATGCTTACTTTCTTCATCTCTTTTATAAAAAAAAATGCACATGCCCTAAATCTTGATTCTTCTTCCCTAATGTTCATGTCCTTCATGCTAAAGAACAGTAGCAGACTCAATGTTTGGGCTTGCTTTCTTGTTGGGCTTTGTTGTTGAGACATTATATACATGTTTGGGCCTTCAAACATGTTATCAGTCCCAACATGATTTTTTTTTTCTGTCAAAACAATTGGATTCACAGCAGCACTAGATCCATAGCCTAAAGCACCCGATCCATAGCGTAAAGCTCACCCAAAATATTTTTTTAAGTTACTATATTGCAACGGGTAAGAATCGAATCATGGTACCGAATCATTAGTTAAATCATCATAATCACTAGACTGAAAGCAACCAAATCAATAGATGGGATTTCTTATAACCAACCAAAAAAAATTTATTTAATTTTATAGATTTAGATGAAATAAGTTGTATATATAGGCATCTAACTGGTGAATAGCAAGTGGAAATAAATCATTATTTTCATTTAAATAATTAAGGAAAATTATCTTACTCCTGACACTGTATTAAATGTGCATAAGTGTGCATATTAAAAAAACACATTGATTAACTTAAACATTAAATAAATTGGTCTGTGTTTGGTCTTGCATCTTGAAACATAAAAGAACATAGACAATTACGTTGGCGTGGGACACAGCACATAACAACTGCAGATCACAGACAGATTCTTTCTCAAGTATCAAACGATTAAATTACTAATGGCATCATTAATCAGTAGTTAATTACATTATTTATCTTCCTATGGACATAAATTTAGTTTAATATATATTCAAGAGATCGGATTTATCGCAAATGTATAGTATAAATCCTACATTCACTCGTCCGAAATTTCCGAGATTGTAATAATAGATTGCATAAGCGTGTGTTAATAATTATCACCTAATCATCTAATGTTCCAATTAACTTCTAAGTCTAATAGTATCATCTTATGTTTTGAAGCAAATGAAGTAATAGTTTTAGAAATAAATTACCAAAAAGATAATGTCAAATAGCAACAAGAAATTGCCGCGTGATGAAAAATGGTAGTATCGTAAGCAAAATTGTATTATTGTCTTATTTCATATAACGGAATTAATATTCTTGGCCTTACATATGTTTGTCATTACCTTGGCAGATTACAATCCACTAGACCTGACTATGAACCATTAATTGAATATAATACATATAAAATGGTTATAGAATCTTGGGACAAGAGTTTACGTATGTAATAAAAACAAAAGATATATGCGACAAAATCAAGTTAAAATAATTCAAAATTGCCATCCGTAAATTCGACATCAATGGAGACGTGGGCGATTTCACTCCCACAAAATTTTGATGTAAATATCTCTTTGTGTAAATCATTGGTTTTGAGCTATTGTATATAGTAGTAGGGAAATTAGATATTTACTTGTAGACCCCATAAAAAAGATATTTCACTTATTATATTTATAAACATTAATATCACAAAAATGATATTTAAAAGTGATAAGTCCACTCTAACACATACAAAAAGACGATACTCTTCAACAGATCCATCTTAATATATTAATTTTAAAAATATACATACAAAAATACTTTAAAACGAAAATTCTATAATGCTACCGTCCAAATCCATCGTAAAAGAAAATCATATAACTCAATAATTTGGTTGGTATATTTAAACAAAAAAAATGAATGGTATTCATAAAGACCACATTCATGCAAAATAAAAAGTAATAATAAAAAATGATGGTAGGTGACTCTTGTATCTGCCAAAAGGGTGGAGTAGAATCAAATGGGTCTGAGCAACTTCGTATGGTCTTCACGTGAGATCTAACCCACCGGAGACGCTATTAAACTTCCCGGCCAACTCAATCTTGTCTGCTTGCCGGTCATAACTTTGTCTGTCACGTGTCTTCTTCTTCCTTCACCACCTATGTCCCTTCCTCTCTCATTCTTCGCCACGTTCTCGCTTCCTTATTTCCCGTTAAACCCTTTACGTTAAGGTCATTGTTGTCCAAACAGTAATAAGCTGTCATGTTTCGTTGTTGTCATGACTACACGACACATCCTACATGGACTTAAGATTCTCTCTTCTGTCTTCTTCTTTTCTATATATAAACTCTTCCTTAGCTCGTCTCTTTCAATTCATAATCACAACACATAACCATCAACATCTTCTCTTCTCTTATAATCTCACAAGTCAATCAAAATGGGAGCTTGTGTTTCAAGTGAATCTTCAAGGAGTGATTCAGTAAAAGTTATATTACTAGATGGAACTTTACAAGAGTTTTCATCTCCAATCAAAGTTTGGCATATCTTACAAAAGAATCCAACGAGTTTCATTTGTAACTCAGACGAGATGGATTTCGACGATACAGTTACAGCTGTAGCTGGAAATGAAGAGCTTCGAGCAGGTCAACTTTACTTTGTTTTACCATTGACTTGGCTTAATCATCCATTACGAGCAGAGGAGATGGCGGCTTTAGCTGTTAAAGCAAGTTCAGCGTTGACTAAAAGCGGCGGTGTTGATTGGATTTCCGGCGACAGTGTATCGGAAAAGACTTATGAATCGAAAAAGATCGCTAGAGTAAAGACTAATGGTGGTGGAGGAAGAAGTTGTGGTAAAGGGAAGAGACGATTTGCTGCTAATTTGAGCACCATCGCTGAGTAGGGTCAATTTTAGTCATTTTAAGATAAAATCGACCAACGTATAAATTGTAATTAGAGATGTTTGTTTACTTTTTTCTAAGAAAAATGGAGAAAATGTTGATTCAGTAGATTTTTGATTGCTTCAAATTGAGATATGGGCACGAGGATTATGAGATATTCCAAACATGTGATTCATATCTTAATAAATTTGCAATGTCTTAGTTACATATTTGATCTAATCCAACAACAGTTGGATCTAAACTAATTTCAAATTATATTGGCTTTAACGTATGAGCTTTCATTTTGAATATAGTGGCTTTAATATATGAGCTTGAATGTTAATCTTTTGTTGTTTTGCGCACGAATTCGATTACATAAAATCAGAGAAAATCCCCTACGTGATATTTGTTAAGTTCCGAAATTTTGATCCAGTTATTTAATTAAAAACAGCATAACATGCCTATGTATTTGATCATAAAGCATTTAAAGCTTATATAACGATAACAAGAATAATTTCAACTTGACAACAAAATCGACCGAACCAAACTTAAGAGAACAATATTTATAATTCTCTAACATCCTTTTTTTAATTTTATCCTTTTGGATTCACCGTATATGAACATATGATTAGATTTTCTTCGATTATATGTCGAGAAACAACAATAATTGAAGTATATGAGACAAAGAGGGCCGAACCTAATGGGCCCTATAAACACTAATGGGCCTGAAAGTAACAACAAAAGAGAATTAAATGAACGTTTGGTATCTGTCTGTCACATGCAACACAGACAAGTCCAATCAACAATTCACGTGCCATGATCCTCTCTACTTCCTCCACCAATCCACATCTCTAATTCTCCATTATTCATCTCTATTTTTTTAACATATAGTTTTTATTTACATTATTTAATTTAACTTTAATGACTATAAATGCAAACCTCTACTGATATATTCAGGTTACGAATAAACCAAACATGGCTTCTTTAACCAATCACATCATCTTCGTGGCACTTCTTGTCACAACCGTCACAGCCATTTCTCCGGCGACAAAACTGAAACAAAAACAAACCGATCCTACTCCGGTAATCTCTGCGGCGGCTAGAGCTTTCACCGATGCACATAACAAAGCGAGAGCTATGGTTGGTGTTCCACCATTAGTTTGGAGCCAAACGCTAGAAGCTGCAGCGAATCGGCTAGCTCGTTACCAAAGGAACCAAAAGAACTGTGAGTTTGCAAGTCTTAACCCAGGGAAATACGGTGCGAACCAGCTTTGGGCTAAGGGTTTAGCCGTGCCACCATCTCTAGCGGTAGAGACTTGGGTAAAGGAGAAACCATTCTACAATTACAAGTCAGACATATGTGTTGCAAACCACACGTGTGGGGTTTATAAACAAGTCGTATGGAGAAACTCCAAAGAGCTCGGTTGTGCTCAAGCCACGTGTACTAAAGAGTCAACGGTTTTAACCATTTGTTTTTACAATCCTCCAGGCAATGTAATTGGCCAAAAGCCTTACTAGTAACTTGATTCATCATCAAGCTTGTAATAATAAGAACATAGTTTAATGTTATGCTTTAATCTGATTGACCTTAATCTATGAATTACATATTTAATGTTGAAAATGCTAAGTAACAATTTGAGCAGACAAGATCCAATTATCTCTCGTTTATATCAGAGAGACAGCGATATTTTATATGTACAAACACACAATTATTTTTATATATTCGAATAGTTTTCATTTAGTGACAGCTTCTCTAAGAATAAGATATCTAAATGTAAAGCTGTGAGGGATCCAATCAATGGGCTTGCGTGATTTACTACCAAATTGACATATCTTAAGACACTTTCTTGAAGATTCCGGTATACTTTGGTTAACCATCTCCATCAAACCGGCTGAACATAAACCGGACTCTTTAGCAAACGTTTCCACTAGCTTTGGTAATTGGATTTTCTGATTCCTCATGCTTAAGTTCATTCTTATGTACTCTTCTTTTGATGTTTCAAGCTCTTGTTGGATTCTTTTTGGTGTATATACACGAACCTGTTTCAAACAAAGATGTTAAAGACTTAAGTCTTAATGGAGTAAATGATTTAAGGGTCTCAGAGATCAATGGTAAGTTAAGTACCGCTGGATCGGAATGGCTGCCTGAAGTAAGTGCAAAATGCAGGAGTGGCTCCGGATGATCGATTGTGTAAGCTAATCTTTCATCTCCTACTTTGAATTTTCTCGAAGCAAATAGTAGTCTAAGCCACTGAGGCAAATGAAAAGAAAACAATCTTTACTCCTAAGCTTATGTGTTTCAAAGAGAAATGGTGCAGAGTTTTTCATGCTTCATTTTGTGTATACCTGTCCAGGATGAGACATTTTGCACCCAAGAATCGAACTTTGTATCGCTTCGGCGCTAACAGTGTGTCCACCAACATTATATGCAGCCTGGAAAAATGCAAAATCACAATGGTTTCAGAACTTAGAGATGATGGTTCATGAATCTTGTGTATTTGTTCTTCTTACAAGACATGTTTGTTACCTTAAGTAGTAGTAGGACTCTCTTCACATTGTTCTGTGGAATTCCATAAGCTAGAAATGCCTAAACGAGATTGAAAGAAAGTTAGGTAAGAAATCAAGATCTAAACGTCAAGGAAATATGATTGGTTAAGAAAGAGATTTTACATGCATCACAAGTGCATTGTGCACATTGATCCAGAATGCGAGTTTCTCTTCATGTTTCAACTTCCTTGGATCTACTTCTTCCAATCTACTAATGAGAGACCTGCAAGAATTTAAACAGCTCAAGATTGTGAATCAATAGATCCCAATTCAGTTAAAATATTAGAAAAGGTGCAGCTACACTCACTTAAAGTTTTGTAGAAGATCTTCGACCTCATGGGCCTTTTTGGCGTCTCTGTAAATGCAAAGCACTTCAACCATGGAGCTGTAAGGTCCACTGAAGTCTTTTTCTCCTTCTACATGGAAAGAGTTATCTAACCGAACATCAAAAGAGGAAGTGTTTCCAAATCCAGGGCTTGATGTATCGTATTGTTCAGAGGGTGAAAATGCAGTCGATGACAAAGATGAGTTTGGAGATGAAAGCCTGTGATTTAGTATTGAAGGAGGTTCAGCAAGCTTGGAGTATATATCTGACATACACTTGACCATTCCTTCAGATAACTTGTTTGGTGTTTGTGGAACATGATCAGAGATTTTGGTGCCTAGATGTTCAGCTAGACTGATTAGATTTTCTCCATTCTGTACATACAAAGGTTGTGAATGACAAGACCGGATGGTTTTACCCCAAGAATTTTCTGGTCTGCTCTCAAATGCTTGACGCTGGGAGTGGCTACGACGAAAACTAGTGTCCACCAGGTCTTGATCACACACAGGAATCTCTGTTTCCTTTGATTGGTCTTCAATGTCATCAGCCAAAGGATCAGTATCATCTTCAGGAAATTCTAAACGTCTTCGAGGACTGCTTGTTACAGGAGGAGATCTTAGCTTCTTCTTATCTGAATCTGGTGATACACAAGATACTTGCTGCTCAAAAGCTTTTCTATATAATGAAAGAAGATATTGTTCCAAATGTATAACTTCCATCTCCAAAACCGCAATGTCTTTGATTAAATCAATAGCTGGCTGAAAGAGAAAACAAAAACCAAGATTTCATCTATATAATTCTGCACAAAATTCTGCACTAAATACAGTTATGTGAAATGTAAGTAACTGACCTCAGGCATGGGAATGTCCTTTGTTTCACTGAGTATGTAAGAAGAAGCTGTTCGATAACCTAAAGCCTTCTCTAATGCACAACGAACCATAAACTGATCTTGTAATCTTGTCTCAAGCTGATTAATCTGTAAATTTCAATCTCAAGATTAAGGTAACTGAAGACTAACCAACTGATACAACAAGAACAAGTAAAAAAGTGTGAACACACTACCTCTTGCTTCAATGAAGTTTCTGTGTTTGAATGAAACTGAGATTCCTTTGAACGAGCCATGTCCTAAACCAAGTTGAACAAATTCCATAAACGATACAGAAGAGTTCTAATAAGAACTAGAAACACGTTTGGAGTCACTTTCATTTATAAGAGAAATTAGTTTCTAATGACAAATCACTTTAAAAAGACAAATAAGAAGGATACAAAGAAGAATAGCGAAACATATGTGTAAAGGCTATTCACAGAAAAGATGCAAAAGAAAAAAAGCAAAAGATACTCATTAGTCAAAAAAACAGAAAGATAAATCCAAGAAGGTAAGAATGATGTCTAAGTGTCTTAGGCTGTTCTTTAACAAATACCAATACACTTTATCTCAACTTTATACATGTAAATAAAGCAGAACAAAAGATGATTCTACTCACCAGTTTGATTCTTTGAGAGACTTCATGTGAATCATTTGAGGTTTTTTCTCCTTCACCTCTCTTCTTTTCTGGAAAGCTAGCACTGTACATAAAGAGCATTTTCTAAGAATCAGTCTTAAATCCTATTTTAAAACGTTTTAACAGACTTAAGGACCACAAAAACTGTAATTTAACAATAAGACAACAGAAGATCTAAGTGTTTTTGGAAACATAACTCTCAAATTTCTACTTTCTGCCTTAACCTATTGCAGGGACACATTTAGAGAGATCTATAAATCAGAATAGAACATAGAGTAGTTGTTAATAACGAACACTAGAGTTGACATTTTACCTCTTTGAACGCTTGTGTTTTTGGACCATCCTCAAATCCAACATTCTACTTCCTTTATCAACTACTCCAAATCCCATTTTTGTCTTTTATATTACCTCAAAAAGAAGCTGAATTGTTCTCCTTCTAAGTGAGCAACAGTGTCACCAATCAAAAGCAGAGGTTCGTTTAGAAACCCATATAAAAACTTGAGAGCTTCAAGGGGAAATAGACTGAAAAGTTTGAAGAAAAGGCAAGTGAATCTTCTTCATCTGTAAAGAGATCAATAAAAACTATAAAACTGATGCGAATCTTCTATCTTTTAGGAGGAAGCTTTTTAAACATTAAAAGGGACAAAAGAAGCTTGTTGGGTTGAATAAAAAGTTAGCAATGGTTCATGTTTCATAGATATGGTAAGTGAGTTGATTGACTCGTGTCAAGAAATAAACATTCACCAGTGTGTACAAGACCCCACGAGTCGTCGTCAATTTCTCAACCAAATCGGCAAAAAAGAACGAAGAAAGAGAAAGCTAGAGATCTAACGTGGTTAGATGGTCAAAATAGACAAAATGACAATAGTGTTTTTGCCTTAAAAATAAAAGTTACTGTGATGCTTGTGGTAATCAAACTATATAACTAAACATTTAATCAAATGTAACTATACTATATTGTACATGTGATATTGGAAAAAAATGCAATTATTAATAATTAACTTATTTTATAGATTAGCTGCTTAATCTATTCTAATATTCATAACTTTTAACAACTATACATACAATGCTAATAAGGCAAATAATATAATGTTCACAAAAATAAATAAAAATTAATTTATTAGTCAACAAGCTATGATCTACTATAGTGCCTAGCAAAAAGAGTTAGAAAATTGCTTATAAAAAAAAAGAGTTTGAAAAATGGTAATACCATGCCTAAACCCGAAATTCTATAAATCATATTTGTGTTAATATATTTAGAGGATATTTACGTAGTTTCCTTTGATCCCGAATAAACTCAAATTCAGGACTTGGATAATATTTTTTCGATTCAAAACTATCATTCTATCAGTTTATAATAAAATTCTAATTCAGAACTATCATTCTACCCGGTTATGATAAAACTCAAAATCAAATCCAGAACTATCATTTTTTATTTTTTTTTGTCAAATATTGGACTACAAGTGACCGACTCATTAGCCAAGTTCTTACATAATGCATACAACGAAACTCGATTTCAAAATGTATAAGTGCGTTTGCCTCTAGTAAACTTACCACATGGCATTAAGCTAAATGCCAGAACTATTATTCTATCGAGTTATAATAAAAATTAAATTATTTATAGGGGTTAATAGATTTGTTCGATTTGTTGGCAAGTAAGTCAGAGTTGTTGACCGTCCCTCTAACTCCATAGTTCTTGAATCACATGGCCCCATAGGCACAAAAATAAAAAAGTATAATACTTGATCTCAAATAATCAATTAATTAGAAAACAATACTTAAACTTGAATTGAATTAGAAACTTCTTTTGCAGTAAATAAACGAGATGGTAAAGAGATCACACAGAAGAAGAAGAAGCCATAAGATAGGAGATGATGGTACGTATACAAAGAGACAAATCAAAGAACAACACATAATAGTCTGCAATAAACCCGTGAACTCATATTCTTTGGTTCTGAAAAGCCAAAAGTCACCGCTTTTACATTTAATAAATCTACCCCAAAACAAGGACAAAGGTTTCATATAATGAACACCAAAAGCAAAAGAAATGTTATAATAAAGTGATCAATGTAAAAATTGCTCAACAGATAAAATAAGACACAACAAAACTAACCTCAAAAGTAATGAAAGTAAAGAAGATGATAGCTTTTGTGCTCTTCTGCGACTTGTCTATGTCTCTTTCTCAATATGTTTTTTTTTTTTTTGGAGAAAGAGAAATTTACAAATGGGAATTTGTTTGTGTATGAAAAATAGACTTCCGTTTGTCAAANTGTTTGTGTATGAAAAATAGACTTCCGTTTGTCAAAGAATCACACGAGAAAGTGCGCTTTAATTATAAAAAAATTGAAAATGTGAAAGCATAAAGTTATTTTATTTTATATTTTTTGTGTTCTCCGAAGATCAATGCTTTAAAAAAGGTGGGACAATCCAGGTCTTCTCTATATTGTCGTCATGTTTCAACTAGTCGTTTTAATTTTTCTTATAACCAAAAAAAAAAAAAACAACAACGTTACGTATCCGAGCCGATTTTAGTTTGGAAATTCTAGAAATTTAATTAATATTTTGAGCTGCACGTACATGGATTTGGTGTGTTTATGGTAAGAAACAAAAGAAAGTATTGGTAATGGTGAAATAACATTTACCTGGTTTTTGGAGCTTATTACTAATCGTCTCGATTTCTGAATAACGTCGGACATAAATTCACTATATACGAGACATTGTATGATTTTATCTTACCAGGATTCAAGGTATGTGTTTGTTTTTAAACTTTGAAGTCAGAAGAGTGTTGAGTGCAGTTCAGTCTTTACTTGATATCATGGGCCCATTGAATTACTAGTATGATACTAATGGGCCTCTGATGCGAGGCCTTTTGGGCCTTGTTTTATTTATTGTCTTGATTCAAGTCTCACTGTCAGTACCATTTGTCAACTTCGCTACTTCCATTGATTGTGACACACCAACTTAACCAGTAAACGTCTCTTTCTATCCTTTGGACTTGTAATTTTTAATCTTAATATAATTTTCTTTGATAGTAATGTATGTGTCAACTCTTTCTCATTAATAAATATATGTTTTGTAATCATATTAAGAAATAAATTCGAAGAAAGTTTTTGAGAATTCGACTGTGCCGGCTCATATTATCAACCAAACTTTATGATTAGCAAACAAAATTCAAAAAAAGAAAAGAAAAACAACACATATTTGATTATCTTCAAAAGATTAACTTGATAATCGAATTCAATATTCATAAACTTATACAAGGAATCCGAATTATTAATTGCAAAGGCAAAGTGAAGAAGATAGATAAAGAGAAACAGACATATATAATTTAGACATGGAAGCAAGAGAACAAGAGCATAAGATAAGACTTAAGAGAGTTTCCAAGTGAATCACTTGTCTTCTTCATCTTCATCACTTTCTTGTTCTTAAACCACTTCTTCTGTTTCTTGCCAGACAAGTTATCTTCATTGCCGTATTTTTCAAACGTGTAGCTTCTGAGATATTTCTGTCTGTTGGATCTATAAACCTCAGGACTTATGAATCTACCATAATCTCCTGGCGATTGAAAAGGTATGTATTCTCCACTCTTCTCGATTCTGGTTGGGGATTGAACATTTTTTATCATCATTTTTTGTAATGAAATTATTGTCGACGATCATTACATAAGTCTCTGCGCCTTTATTTATATTGTGGCCTGCTTATTAAAGAAATGATTATGAATTGTACTCTTGAAGATTGAATCAGTCACTAAGTTATATCATACGACTTTGTAGTTGGTACAGCTCAAGATAATTTGTTTTAATTTTATTTTTATTCGTTTTTTCCTTTTTAAATAGTCGTATAATTGTTTAAAAGTATGTTGTTGGTATACACGTGGTGGTATATTTGTGGGTTTAATCATCAGTAATAGCCCGGGAAATAAAACCTGACCCAAATTTTCTGACTTGACTTGAACCGAATTTCGGGTAATTTGGATCGGGTAGTTCGTATATCGAATAGTAATTCGATAGTGTTTTATTTTACAATTCGGGTAGTGATCCGGATCGGGTAGTTCGGATTAGGTAATTCGGGTATCGGGTCAACCAAATTTTTAAAGTTTTTTTTGGGGTTTTTTTGGAGTTTTTAGTATTTTTTGGATTTTTTAGTAATTTTTGGAATCTTAAATGATTTGGGTCGGTTCGGGTTGGTTCGGTTAGATTCAGATAAATTTTTTTGGATTGTTTTTGGATTTTTTCTAATTTTTTGGATTTTTGGGTTAATTGGAAATCATTGGATACTGTCCGATACCCGACCTGACCTGAAGAATGTAGGTACGCCTCGTGTCTTTAAGTAGAGCCTATCCTTTATACGTCACTCGCGTTTACACAATAACGTCACGTATCGACACACTGATATGAATTATGGGCCAAGGCCCAGTTCGTTTCTAGGATTTTTAATTTTTGAGCTGAGTAATTAAAACGGCAGCGTTTCAAGAGGGAGGGAAACCAACATGTTTATAAAAAATCGTCTCGAACAATGTGGTTACGCCACGTGTCTTTAAGTAGCTGGACGGTTATTAGGACCACAAAGTTGGTTTCTCTGTCTTCTCCACACGCCTTTCCTTTTTGCTTTCTTCTTCACGACCAAGTCAAACGACGGAGTGGCTCGATCTCTCTCTATGGTCTCTGGAACCTTCGGGAAAGTCTCGTGGAAGATCTAAAGAAGTTTCTGTATGAAGAAAAGAACCGGAAAGACCCTTGGGCTGCAACCAAACCCAAAAGCCATGGCCTCTTATTCATCTAACCTCGAAGGGTTTGGGTGAGTATTGACTTTCAAATGTATTATTTAATTCAAATAATTCAAATTGATTCTCCGAGTTGTTTGTGAATGGACAATCTTTACTGCTTTATAAACACATTTCCCGTCGTAAAGCTTAAGAATGAACTAATGAATTTAACTTAAAATTGAGTAATTCTAATGATAAAACCCATGTGAAAATTTTGTTGTTATTGTCTTCTGCATTCTACTTTGAGTTCAAGTGCCGTGTTCTTGCAAATTTTAGGTTTGTCTGATTCTACTCTTTTAGTCGTCTCTGTTTGGTTTCGAGGTTTGATGCTGTTTTGTGAATCGAATTCGAAGAATTCGCAGTTACCACTAGGCTAGATTTTATTTGTTTTGTTTCATACTATCTGGTTTATGTGGTTTCTGGGGTTTTCCAAACCCATGTTGAATTGTTCTGTTTCGAATGTTGTTGATCTTCTATCGGTTTCTATTTTCATCATGTACGATGCTGTGAACTTTCTTAACCTAGTTTTGCTTCGTTCGAATAAGTTTCAGGCAAATTTTTATTGCCTTTGCTTGATGTATGATGAGATGTTTTTTTTGGACAAGTGAATGTTTTGATGTTCTTTTGATAATTTGGATTACTTTTGTAATTACTGATGATTGATCAAAACGGATGAATCCTGTGCAGGAAAAGGATTTGCCAGATCGGTGAAGAAGTGAGTCTCAGAGTATGGGGTTGTGTTTCTCCTGCTCCAAGGTCTCTACTAAACCTGATTTGTCTGAGGTAGTATGATTACTTTTGGTTGTTTCTTCTATATCAGTGATTGGAAAGCCTTCCCTTTCTTTACAAGCTTCACCCTTTTGACGTCTTGAAACTTTGCAGGATCCTTCTGAAGCAGAACTTAATGAAGTCTTAGCAAGATCACGGCATGAAGAGGCCATCGCACGTGAGAAAAGATTAAAAGAAGATGAAGAGTTTGCTCGGGTCATTCAAGAAAGCTCAAACCTAGAAGACTCTTCTCGCCTTCGCCAAAGAGAGGAGCAAGAAAGACAACGCGCAAGAGAGTTAGAAAAGGATGCGCAGATAGCACATGCGTTGGATGAAGAAGATAAGCAGCATGCGAAGGCTTTTGAGGAGAGCATAAAGGAGGAAGAAAAAAGAAAGCAACTTGAAGATGAACAAGTGAAGAAGGATGCCGAGTTTGCTTTGAGTTTACAGGAGAGTCTAAACAAATTAGAGTCTCCTCCTCGAATTGATGAAAACGATGATAGCTTTCGTAAAGTTCCATTGAACGAAGATGAGCAATTTGCGAAGGCTCTTGAGGAGAGCTTTAAGGAGGAAGAAAAAAGAAAGCAAATTGAAGATGAACAAGTGAAGAAGGATGACCAAATGAAGAAGGATGCAGAGCTTGCTTTGAGTTTGCAGGAGACTCTAAACATATTAGAGTCTCCTCCTCGAATTGATGGTAATAATAGTATTTTTCGTAAAGCTTCATTGAACGTAGATGAGCAACTTGCAAAGGCTCTTGAGGAAAGCTTTAAGGAGAAAAGAAAAGGAAAGCAAATTGAAGATGAACAAGTGAAGAAGGATGCAGAGCTTGCTCTCATGTTTCAGGAGAGTTTAAATCCTCATACACTTGAAGAAAGTAACAACATTTCCACTTCACCTCTGTTGGATGAAGATGAGCACTCCACAGATGAGGTGGACGAAAATGGAAAGCTTGTAGAGGTGAATCCTCCTCCTAGGTAAGCTTTATGCGTCTATTGCTAATTTTCCTGAATTCTCTATTTTAACCCATTGGTATGTCTTCCTCACTTAAAGAATCTTTCACTTGTAGCATTTGTGGTGGTTGCAACTCCGTGGTTGAACATGAAGTGTCTGTGGATGTCTTGGGAGTTCTTTGGCACTATGAATGTTTCTGTTGTTCTGCTTGTTACAAACGAATTGCTATCCACGATGTGGGAAACCATGTACGGAAATTTTCTTCTTTTGAAAATGCTTGGTATCTTAATTTACTCCTCGGACATATTCATTTTGTTTTCTGTTTGATGCGAAACTCAAATGCTTGATAACTCTCTTAGGTTTCAAACTCAAGAGGCAATTTTCACAAATCCTGCTATGAGCGGTACTGCTATGTCTGCAAAGAGAAGAAGGTATACAATTTGTGGATTATCTGTTGTTGTTTTTCATGGTGGATATGAATGTAAAAGTGCTTTCTTTCAGATGAAAACGTTCCATAAGCATCCGTTTTGGGAGGAAATATACTGCCCTGCTCATGACACTGATAGAACTCCCAAGTGTTGCAGTTGCGAAAGGTTAGAGGTGAGTTTACCTTTTAAACAACAAAACACGGCAAAGGGGAATGATATGAGATGAAGAATCAACAGCGTAATGATAATGAGAAGGAATTTATAATCCTCGGAGGATCTTGACTAATTTTCTTTGCAGCCTTGGGGCATGAACTATGTAATGCTCGAGGATGGTCGGAACCTATGTCTAGAATGTATGGAATCTGCCCTTATGGATTCTGATGAATGTCAGCATTTGCAATTTGACATGCGTGAGTTCTTCCAAGGCTTACACATGGAAATTAAGAAACAATTTCCTTTTCTTTTGGTGGAACAACAAGCGCTGAATAAAGCAGAAAAGAAAGAGAAAATTGTGAGTATGCTTCCTATTTGAAATTCCCAACTTTCTCTCTATCAGACACTCATATGTTTTGTAAGTTTTTACACAAGCAGGACCAGCGGTATGAGGCGGTAACTAGAGGTATTTGCCTGTCTGAAGAGCAGATTGTCGATAGTGTAAGACATTGTATTGGGTAACGCTTACTTCAGACTAAATGTAATTTGGAATTTATGACTGTAACACTGGTCTGGTTCACATATACAGGTCACTAAAAAGCCAATTAAGGGTCCGAACAACAAGCTGATAGGTATGGCTACAGAACCACAAAGGGTTGTTCGTGAGTGTGAGGTCACTGGAGTTCTCATCCTATATGGACTTCCAAGGTACTTTTACATCTCTTCCACATTATCTCCGACCTGATTACTCTCTTTTGCCAACTCAAATGAAATATATGTTGGAATACAGGTTACTAACAGGATACATCTTGGCTCACGAAATGATGCATGCTTATCTTAGACTCAGTGGTACGTATATATCCATTATTTGAAACGATGATAATCTTGACCAAGAAATGTGAGGGAGAAGTCTTTAAGTATTCTGGTTCGATTACAGGGCACAGGATCCTGAACAAAGTTCTGGAAGAAGGAATATGTCAAGTGCTAGGTCATATGTGGTTGGAGTCTCAGACATACGCCACAGCTGCTGATACTACTGTAGATGCATCATCTTCAGCAGCAGCTTCTTCTTCTTCCCGCACTCCAGCTGATAGTGCGTCAAAGAAAGGTGAGTGGTCTGATTTCGAGAAGCAACTGGTGGGTTTTTGTAAGCATCAGATAGAAACAGATGAGTCACCAGTCTACGGTCGCGGATTCAAGGTAGTTAACGAGATGATGACAAAGTCTGGCCTCCATGAAACCTTAAAAGCCATCATTGGTGGTTAAAAGACGATTCCAGATTCAGAGTTATGATACTGCGGTATACACACACATACCATATACATATACACAGAATTACGTTTTTTTCAAGCTATCACCAAGTATCCTTGTTTTTCTTTTTGGCGTTTCCTTCTTTGGTGTGTTCATTGTATTTTGGGATTGCTGCTTCTTTGATTTTCGGGAAAAATTATTATGTTGTTGTGTGTAAAAAGTAAAAACTCTTTTTTTTTTTTTTTTTTCCTTCGTTTTTCCGGTAAAGTTGGAACCTTTAAGATGATCTTGGATTAAGCAACTTATTTATATGTTTAAAGCTATCACCAGATTCAAGGTTATATTTTTCATATTTATAGTTTAGGTAATGAATATCATAGCCAATTGAATTGTTGTTATTTCTCTATATTTATATGGAACTTCCAATTTGATTTGAGAACAGTTGAAAGTGAATAATTACATTCGGCAAAAAAAGACTTTGGATTAATCTCTTCCGGTCTGCCACTTGTGAATATTATAATCTCCCTCCTATCTGTCTCCGACTCTTACTCTCTTGCTATTAATTCGAACATTCTAAGCAAAAAGTCTGATATTTTTGAACTTCGCGTCGAAGCAGCTGTGAAGTTTTCAGTTAGAGGAAAGCAAAGAGATCTGGGTTTTCTTTTGTCTTTCTTCACACTTGAATTGTGAAGAATTGAGTTTCAGAGAATGGGGTGCTTCATCAGCAAAGATTATGATCAATATAAGGTTTTCTACTATTCGATTTATTTGCTTATATCAAGTTTGCTTGATAGGCATTTAACTATTAGGCAATCTTGATAACCTGCAGGCTGATCTAAAAACGGCTAAGTTACTTTCACTGTCTGTAGACGAAGATCGCCAAGCACGTCAGCAGATTAAAGAAGAAGAGGATATTGATTGGGTAAAGGAGCATACCGATGATGATGAGAAAGAAGCTGTGAATCCTCCTCCTCAACCTACTCCTCTTCCTCCTCAATCTGCTCCTCCTCCTCCTCCTCCACCACCTCCTTCTCCTCCTCCACCTCCACCTCCACCTCCACCTCCTGCTAGGTAAAGCTTATGTGTGTCTCTGCAATTGTGTATTTACTGAGTTTTGGCTAAGTTCCAATGTTTATTTACTTTAATTGCAGCATACCCGATCGTGGCAAATCTGTTATTGGAAATGGAATATCTGTCAGTCCTCAAGGTTTATGTTGCCAAATATGCCAAGGACCAATTGATGTTCATGAGGTTTTAAACCATCAAAATGATTGCTGCTTTCATTCGATTAATCTCTTTTGTTCTGTTGTTTTCTGATGTCTATAACTCTGTTTAGATTGCAGAGAAAGAAAAATATCACAGACATTGCTACAAGGAGCATCGTAATCCCTACTGCTATGTCTGCACAGGGAAGGTAAATAGTTAATTGGTCCTCATAAGTTGATTTTTAGAGTTTGGAGTAAAAAGGAAAGAATTGGTCTCTTACTACTTGTGGATGCTGTATAATGATTGTTTCTTTCAGATTCCTTCAACTGAGGAAGGTAGAAAGTACAATGAGCATCCATTCTGGAAGCAAAAATACTGTCCTAGTCATGATAATGATGGAACTCCCACGTGTTGCAGCTGTGAGAGACTACAGGTACCCTCCAATTAATTGGTTTTTAGTTACAACAGAGAAAAGAAGATTAGTGACATGACTTGTGGTTTTGACTTGTTGTTTGCAGCCTAAGGGAATGAACTATGTAACCCTTGAGGATGAACGGAGGCTTTGTCTAGAATGTATGGAATCTTCAGTCATGGATTCTTTGGAATCCCAGCATTTACAAAAGGAAATCCGTGGTTTCTTTGATGGCTTGTACATGAAGATCAATGAGAAAGAATTTCCTATCCATTTGGTTACGAAACAAGCACTGCGTACATCTGTGACAGTAGAGAAGATTGTGAGTACAAAACACATTCTTTAACTTAATTTGTAAATCCCAATTTATGTTGCTCATATATTTTAATACATACAGGACTATCACACCAGAGGTCTTTGCCTGTCTAAAGAGCAAATTGTCCCAAGTGTAAGCCCATTATACACACTTTAATCAATTGTAGTTCTCCTACCTCTCTTGTCTATTTATTACTGGTTGCGGGTGCATCTCATATCTGACTACATTGTTCACTTTGGTTCCACATATACCAGATAATAAAGGGACCAAAAATGGGACCAGACAAGAAGCTAACAGACATAATTACGGAGAGAAAATGGGTAAATGGATGCATTCTCATCATATATGGACTTCCTAGGTTACTAACAGGATATATCTTGGCTCACGAGATGATGCATGCTTATCTTAGACTCAATGGTACGTATTAACTAATCATGATTGCTCATTAATTACCAAGCAGAGACATGGAGAGACCTCTTATTATTGGTTTTGATCAAATGCAGGCTATAGAGATCTTAAGTTAGAGCTTGAAGAAGGATTATGCCAAATGTTAGCTCTCAGGTGGTTGGAGTCCCTCACGTATGCTTTTCCTTATACTGCAGCTGCTGCTGCTTCTTCTTCTTCTTCTTCTTCCCACACTACTCCAGCTGCTTCCACGTTAAAGAAAGGTGACCCCTGGTCAGATTTCGAGAAGAAGCTCATAAAGTTTTGCATATATCAGATTAAAGAAGATGATTCATTGGTCTATGGTAAAGGGTTCCAACAAATCAATGATATGATGTTGCAGAACGATAATTATTCCATCAAGAAAGCCGTACAAGAGATCGTAAGAGCATCCAAGGCTAAGGCTATACCAGATGCAAAGCTTTAAATCAGCCAAATATATATAATACCATTATACTGACAAGCACTATTCACAAATGTTTTTGTCAATCAATCTTCTTTCCTTTGGATTGTCACTGTGATACTTAGAATGTATTCTCTACTAATCTTCAACACTGTTATCAACCAGTAAGTTCAAGTTTTTTCTCCTAACCATATTTCCCAATAAAGCTCACGCATGGAATATTCCCAATAAACCCCATCCATAGCTAAAGCAGATATCATAAAATCCTCTTCTTTTTTTTCTTTCACTACCACTGTGCCACCTATGTACCCATTTTTGTGTGCTTATAATATGGTTTTACTTTTCTACATAAACTTAATTAAAAAGCTAGGTCACTTATAAGGAAAGTTTATGCATTTTATAATCTCCCTCCCCTCTCTCTCTCTCCCCTATAAATTCATACATTGGAAGCGAAGTGTGTCTAAAGTATCTGAAAACTCTCTCGTTGAAACTGCTGCGAAGTTTTCATTTTAAAGGAAAGCAAAGAGATCTGGTGTTCTTTGGTCTTTCTTTACGCTTAAATTGTGAAGAAGTGAGTTTCAGAGTATGAAGTGGCCGTTCTCATTCAGCAGTGAAGATGATCCATATAAGGTTTTTTATAATTCGATTGATTTGCTTTATATCCATTTTGCTTGCTAGGCATATAACTTTTAGGCGATCTTGATACCCTGCAGACTGAAATTGAAACCGCCAAGTTACTTTCACTGGGTGAACCAGAAGATCGCAAAGCACGTCAGGCAAAAGACGAAGAGGATCTTGCTTGGGCAAAAAAACAAAGTTTGAAGGAGATGGAGGAAAAAGATAGATTTGAGAAGGATATTACTAGGGCAAAGGAACAAAGTTTGAAGGAGGAGATGGAGAAAGAACGATTAGAAAAGTTGAAGGTGATTGAGAAGCAAGAGGACAAGCAGCTTCCAAAGATTCACAATGGACAAAGAATACCTTCCTATGTGAATCCTCTTCCTAGGTAAAGCTTATGTGTGTCTCTGCAATTGTGTATTTAAATACAGAGTTTTGATTAAATTCCACTTCTCACTTACTTTAATTGTTGCATATCCGATCGTAGCAAATCTGATATTGAAGGTGGAAAAGCTGTCGATCCTCAAGGCTTATGTTGCCAAATATGCCAAGGACCATCTGATCTGCATAAGGTTTTTAACTTTTTATATATATATATACAAATACCAATATCAAAATGATTGCTGCTTTTTTGTTTTTGTTTTCTGGTGTATATAACTCAATTTAGATGGCAAAGAACG
Organism: Lepidium africanum; assembly: GCA_900406405.1. Lineage (NCBI taxonomy): Eukaryota > Viridiplantae > Streptophyta > Magnoliopsida > Brassicales > Brassicaceae > Lepidium > Lepidium africanum. Next base: position 67,576 of record OVAX01000559.1, read on the forward strand.
GAAACTTTCACAAAAGTTGCTATAAGAAGCTCCGTGATTCCAAATGCTATGTCTGCAATATCAATATGAAGGTAATTACTAACGAACTGTTCCTTATTAGTATTATGGGCTTCTCATTCAAAATCAATTGGCAATAAGTAGAAAATCCATATGTTATATAGTATAATTTTTCTTTCTTTCTAATATGGGATATTCATCACAATTAGTTGGTTTTCGGAGCCTGTAGTAAAAAGTAAAGAATTCGTCTCTTACTACTTATGGATGATTCTTTCAGATTCGTAAAGATTTCAGTTTCCATCCATTCTGGAAGGACTTTTACTGTCCTGGTCATGAAAATGATGGAATTCCCAAGTGTTGCAGCTGTGAGAGACTAGAGGTATTCTCTAATTAATTGGTTTTTAGTTACAACAGAGTAAAGAAGAGCCTTATACTTGTTGTTTGCAGCCTGAGGGAGAATCAACCTATGTGATGCTTGATGATTATCGGTGGCTATGTCGAAAATGTACGGAATCTTCAGTCATGGATCCTTGTGACTCCGTTCCTTTGCTTGTGGAAATACAAGATTTTTTCGATAGCAAGGCCTTGATTATTAAGAAAGATTTTCCTATTCTTCTGGTTGATAAACCAGCGCTGAATGAAGCTGAGAAATATGAGAAGATTGTGAGTAGAAACACACATCGCTTAGCTTTGTAACTTCTCATCTCTGTTTCTCATATATTTCAATACAAACAGGTCCATCGTAATGCAGCAATAACCAGAGGTCTTTGCCTGTCTGAAGAGCAATCTGTCACAACTGTAAGGCCGTTTGAAGAGACTTAAACTAGAAACAATTGGCAATGAGTGAATTAGTTCTCATATCTAACTAGATTTCCACACATACAGATAATAACGAGGCCAACAGGGAAGGGACCGGGCAATCGGCTTACAGGCATGGTTACAGAGAAGCAAGAGGTGACTGGATGCGAAGTTAAAGGGATTCTCATTCTATATGGACTTCCTAGGTTACTAACTGGATATATCTTGGCTCATGAGATGATGCATGCTTGGCTTAGACAAAATGGTAAGTATTAACTAACGATGATTCCTCATTAATTACCAAGAGACATGGAGAAACCTCTTATTTTTGGTTTTGATCAAATGCAGGCTACAAGATGCTTAAGAAAAACGACCGATCCCGGGCATCAGAAGAGACTACGGATGAAAGATCTGGAACTCGTACGGTTTATCAAGAAAAAGAAAAAAAGAATCTTAAGGAAGAGTTTGAAGAAGGATTATGCCAAGTGTTAGCTCTTATGTGGTTGGAGTCTCACACTTTTGCCTTTACTGAGGCTGAAGCTGCTTCTTCTTCTTCTTCTTCTTCTTCTTCCCGCACTCCTTTAGCTGCTACCACGCCAAAGAAAGGTGACGCCTGGTCAGATTTCGAGAAGAGGTTCGTAGAGTTTTGCATATATCAGATCAAAGAAGATGAATCACCAGTCTACGGTCAGGGATTCAAAGAGGTTTACAAGATGATGCGCTCAAATAACTATAGCGTTAAGGATACCCTAAACGAGATCGTTACCGCCTCAAAGTCTTAAATCAGCGATTTATATATATATATGTATTATACCATTATACGGACAAACACAAACATTACTGCTTTTGTTATCATCTTCTTTCCTTTGGATTGTCAATGTGATTCTGAGAATGTTTTTGCTAATATTCTTCAATAAATTATCAAAATGCTTGAAATTTACAAAGACAAAAGAAATTTGTGGAGAAAAGTAACACAAAAAGTTACTTTCACGGGTTGAACAAGAAAATCGCCAAGCATATCAGGAAAAAGAAGAAAAGGATATTGCTTGGGCAATAGAACAAAGTTTGAAGGCGATGGAAAAAGACGACTAGAAGAGTTGAAGGAGATTGAAAAGCAAGAGGACGAGCAGCTTCCAAAGACTCACAATGGACAAAGAATACATTCCTATGTGAATCCTCTTCCTAGGTAAAGCTTATGTTGGAATATTTGTCGATCTTCAAGCTTTATGTTGCCAAATATGCCAAAGACCATTTGCTATGCATGAGGTTTTTAACCTTATATATATATCAATAGCAAAATGATTGCTGCTTTCATTCGATTTATCTCTTTTGTTTTGTTGTTTTCTGATGTTTATAACTTTGTTTAGAGTGCAGAGAAAGGAAAATATCACAAACATTGCTACAAGCAGAACCGAAATCCCAACTGCTATGTCTGCAAAAGGAAGGTAAATAACTAATTGGTTCTCATAAGAATTTGTAGTAATATGATAAGAATTGGTCTCTTACTACTAATGGATGCTGTATAAGAATGATTCTTTCAGTTTCCTTTAACTGAGGAAGGTAGAAAGTACAATGAGCATCCATTCTGGAAGCAAAAATACTGTCCTATTTCAATCTGGGTTCTTGCAGCTCAATCCTCCCCTCCTCACTTAGCAAGTATAATTCTCAAGCTCCTATTTCAATCTTCTGTATACACAATATGGGCTGAGAGGAACAGGAGGGTATTTACTCAGGAAACTCGCTCACCTCTCTTGCTAAAGCTTGAAATCGACCCCGTTTACTCTCGATCCCTAAAAAGGACCCGCATTCACCTATTTCCCTTCTTGGTTTTTACTTTGGTTGCATTCCTAATATACTATAATCGGTGTAATCTATCTCTAATGTTCCATCTCTCTCTTTAAGAGAGCTCATTCTTTTGTATTAAACTCTAATGGTTCCTATCCCTTTTGGTATAAATTAACATTAAAACCAAAAAAAAAAAAAATACTGTCCTAGTCATGATGATGATGAAACTCCAAAGTGTTTCAGCTGTGAGAGATTAGAGGTACTCTTCTTAATTGGTTTTTAGTTACAACAGAGTAAAGAAGATCACTGTGGTTTTGACTTGTGTTGTTTGCAGCCCAAGGGAACGAACTATGTAACGTTTGAGGATGATCGGAGAGAATGTCTGCAAACTTCAGTCATGGATGATTGTGATTCCCAGTATTTGCAGTCATATGCTTGTTTTTTTTGATGGCCTGTACTTGAAGGTTGAGAAAACATTTCCTATTCTTCTGGTTAAGAATAAAGAACTGTGTAGTGCTGAGAAAGAAGAGACCTCATATGTTTGTTTATGATCAAATGTAGGCTACAAAGATCTTAAGAAAGAGCTTGAAGAAGGATTATGCCAAATGTTAGCCCTCAGGTGGTTGGAGTCTCTCACGTATGCCTTTCCTGATACTTCTGCTGCTTCTTCTTCTTCCAACACTACTCCACGTTAAAGAGAGGTGACCCCTGGTCAGATTTCGAGAAAAAGCTCATAGAGTTTTGCATATATCAGATCAAAGAAGATGATTCACCGATCTACGGTAAAGGGTTCGAACAAGTTAATAAGATGATGTTGCGCAAAGATAACTACAGCATTACAGATACAGTAAATGAGATCTTTAACGCATCCAACGCTATACCTTGATACAAAGCCTTGAATCAGCCATTATACTGACAAGTACTGCTTTCGTCAATCAATGTTATTTCCTTTGGATTGTCACTGTGATACTTAGAAATTAGAATGTTTTCTTTACACTGTTATTAACCAGCAAGTTCAAGTCTTTTCTCCTTTACCTCATTTTCCCAAAAAAGCTCACGCATGGTGTGTGCCTCAATCAAATTTGTCTTCTTTTTATTTTTGGCAACGTTTGAACAGTTGTATCTCTAAGAAAACCGTTTAATACAGTCAAAATCTTTCTTTGTCTGTTATTTATATCTTGTGGATCGTTTCACTAAAGCACACCAAGTGTTCGACCATTTGTCTCATCCACCAGTTTCTCCATAGTTGCAAAAGGATTTCTAATCCTTTTTACATTTTGATTTTCAGATGTTTTCTCTCATCTTCGCGAACTCTGTTAAGCCAATTAACACTGTAGTTATCCAGCAAATTCGATTCTTTTCCCGTGACCCATTTCCCAACAAAGTCAAGCATTACCTTTACCGAGCAAACCTCATCGATTCTATTCGTCTCAGCCTCCGTTCCACAGCTTCAGACACAAAACTTACTCCTCTTCTAAACCATCGTCTTCTCGATTCCTTTGTCGTGAAAAACGCGTTACGTTCATGTCCTTCAGTTGCTTCTGCTTGGTCTATCTTCAAAACCTTAAGGACTAAAAACCCTCGATTTTCATTTGAAACTGAGACACTTCACGCTTTTGCCACTGTTCTTGCAAAGTTTCAGCGATGTTCAGAGCTTAAATCTCTTATTGGAGTTGTCCATGCTGGGAAATTTGGGCAAGTTCATTTCAGCTTTATGAATCTCATGAACTTGTATGCAACTGCTGGTGATTTTGACTCAGTTTTGAAGACATGGGATGAGTATAGATGCTCAGAAGAAGAGAAGAAAGGCTGCACTGAGTCTTATAACATTGTGATGCAAGTTTACATGAGTTTAGGTAAAGATTCAGAGGCTGTGAATACTTTTGATCAGATGATTAATGAAGGAGGGATTCCTAATTCAAGAACATTCACAATTATGATTGAGCATCTTGTGAAATTGGGGAATCTTGATGCAGCCATGAAGGTTTTCGAGTCATTACCTTTGATGAGGATTACGCGGACTCTAAAGCATTATTCGGTTTTGGTTGAAGCATTGGTTGATGCACAACGGTTTAATGAAGTCAAGACTCTGCTTGCTGAGATGAAATCTGATAGTAAATTCCCAAGTAGACGTATGCTTGAGCCACTGAAACGCATTAGGGAGGCTGGTTTTGAACAAGAAACAGAGGAGTTTTTGAGAGAAATGTTGCCAGATGAGAGAATTAAGGATATCTCTTTGTATTCTGTGGATAAATCTAGTGAGAGCGAAGAAGAAGGAGATGAACACAACGATGTTAATGAAGATCAAGTTAAGTTAAAGCCATGGCTGGATCCAAAAGCTTTAGCAAGCTCGTTAAAGAACTGGAGCTCTGATGCAGTTATTGCTCTGGAAGAAGCTAACTTCGTCTGGTCAAATCTATTGGTTTGCAAGCTGTTAAGAAACTTCAGATCACCTGAAACAGCATGGAAATTCTTCTGCTGGGTGGCTGTTCAACCCGGATTCACTCATGATGCTTATACTATTGAGAGAATGATGGCTATATTAGCACGCAATGGTCAAGTTGAATTGGTTGATAAGCTAATCTCGAAAGTGAGAATCGAAGGAATTAAATTACCATTCAGCACCATCAGACTGATCATTGATCTCTACGGAATTTCAAAGAAACCAGACGCAGCCATCAAGGTTTTCCGCCAAGACAGAACTCTCTGCGGTTCAATATCAGATTTCAACCTCATGCTGTTGTACTCATCCCTCTTGAGAACATTAACAAAGTGTAAAAGAAACGCAGAAGCTTTGGAAACGCTAGAGGAGATGATTTCAACCGGAGTTTCTCCTGATATCCAGACGTTTTCTGGTTTGATGTATCACTTTGCATTGCAGGGAGAGATTCAGATAGTTGAGAGACTTTTCTCAATGGTGAGACAAACTGGTGTCAAGCCAGATCCTTACATGTTGAAGATACTTGTTCAAGCTTATTGCAAATGCGAAAGATCAGTGCTTGCTTACAGAGTATTCCAAGACATGAAGGATTCGAATCTGATGCTTGACAAAGAGACAAAAGAGCTACTTGTTAAGAGTTTGTGGAGAGAAGAGAAACGAAAAGAAGCGGCTGCGGTTGAAGAGAGCTATGAGGAAGGGAATAACAATAACAATAGCGTCTTGCGTTTGGCGTTAAAGGGTCATGTATGGACCATTAGTTCTACAGATATCACTCGAGTCTTTAATCTTTACCGAGATTGTGTTCTGAATACTTCGAGCTAAGATCATTTCAACGTTTCCTTTTCATACAATTAGTTTTATTGGGCCCAGTTATAGTGTAAGGCCAATAATATTATTTGGGTCACGCAAGAATATGACCGTGCGCATGTGCTTGGATTTTTGATGTTACTTTTCGTCGCGATTCGGACTTTCACTGTAGAAACCACGTGAATGATTGATGTTATTATCAACTTTTCTATTTCTTTTTAATGCAGTTTTAGGATTATACTAAAATTAATAGCAATAATTTGATTACATTGTCGATAGTGTTTTTTACTGGGAATTTTTATATTAATAAAATCAAAGTAAAATTACATCAATATAAGATAAACTTGATGTATTAAATTATGTACTATAAATTTTTATAGTTTTTTAATTTTGTACGAATATAAACAATAATAGATTTGATTTGTTTTGTTATTTGATGTAATTTTAAAAAACGTACACTTGTCCAACGCCCATGGACTTGCTCACAGATTTTACTATAGCCTTTTTAGCCAAAAAAAAATTAGAACTTCAAGCGCGTGAGTTGATCTTTTCAAAAAGTACTTTTCTTCATTCCACATTTCTTTACGTACAAAAAATGCATGCAAGCACACTCATTATTTTTTAGAGTTATTACAAAACGAAAGTTCTACTAATCAATTTTTTTTTGTCAAGCAAGTTCATCTAATCTAATCCTCTGTTTTATAAATTAATTTTTTCCCCAACTTAGGTTACTTATTAGCTCATCGTATGTTTTATAAATTAATTAATAAATAATATTTAATAATTCTTTTGTCAACTAATTTAAACAAAATTTCTAATTAACAATAATCAATGTAATTACTAGTGTTTGACAGTTTTTTTTGTCCACACTGGATCACAACTATCTGGTGTATTAGTTAAGTTTCTACTTAATATAGGCGATAGGATTCAATTTCTAGATGTTCAAATACACATATTTTTAATAGACTTACCGTTTACACTACAAGAAAAGGGATCAAAATCCGACGGAATTTCCGACGGATTTTGATTCCGTCGGAAAATCGGAAGAAATTTCCGACGGAATAATAATCCGTAGGAAAATCTGTCGTGAATTCCGACGAAAACCGACGGATATTTTAATTAATTTTAAAATAATTAATTCCGTCAGTTTCCGTCGGAAAACAATGATAAGTTTCCGACGGCTCTAAAGTCCATCGGAAATTTTTGTCATATTTCCGACGGATTTATTTTCCGTCGGAAATTATTGTGTTATTTCCAACGGAAACCGACGGAAATATTGAAACCGTCGGTTTCCGTCGGAAATATTAAAACCGTCGGTTTCCGTAGGAAATTTCATTAATTTTTCCGACGGAAACCGACGGTCACGAGTGTGTTATCTTCTCCGCGAAACCTCTCCGCCATTAACAAACATCACAAATCCGATTTTCCTCTCCTCCACCGAATCACCTCA
>OVAX01000560.1:0-64037 GCA_900406405.1 Lepidium africanum
ATCATGTTGAAGCAAGTGGTTGCCAAGTATTCAATAGGTAAAGCAGCGATATATAGAAGTAGTGGAGAAAAGCTTAGACCTTTCCTGTGCCAAACCAGTAGTCGGTTCCACAATGGACGGGTACTTCATTATCCTTGTATTTTGATTACTTGAGCAAATAGTTTGAGTTTTATCATAATTAGTAGATGATTTGAAGTTGTTCGAATTAGGTGTTCTAATCTGACCCCTGTTCTAATGTGGTTAATCTGACGTTTAAACCACTCCCTTTAGCTTTAGTGCTGTTTGGTGGGTAAAGTTCTGATGGTTTATCTAAGAAGAACCCAAATGAGTTGCAACTTGCAAGCTGAGTTCATATCAAATGTAGCTCGTAAACATAACTGACTGGATTGTTCTACCTCTATGTACTTTGTTGGTCTTTGATTATGCCAAAAGTTGTAGCCTGGCCATTTAGCTGAGTCAAATATGCAATATCTTCATGGATTTAAATGGAATTTATTGAGTCTACTTTACAATCACCAAGTTTGTTCGGACTCTTGTTCTATTTATTATTCACATTGGGTATTTCTTTACAGCAATTTACTGTTTTTTTGCATTTGTTTCCAATTTGATTTGGCTTTACCGTTCTTGACTGACTGGATTGTTCTACCTCTCTGTACTTTGTCAGTCCTTGATTATGCCAAAAGTTGTAGCCAGGCCAAATAGCTGAGTCAATATATAACATCTACATGGATTTTAATGGGACTTATTGAGGCTACTTTACAATCACCATGTTTGTTTGGACTCTTTTCTATTTATTATTAACATTGGAGTTTTTCTTTGAAGCAATTTACTGGTTTTTGCATCTGTTTCCAATTTGATTTGGCTTTACCATTCTAAACAGACTGCTTATGCACCAAGAAGCTTCTTTGGTGTAGAAGACTACGTGGACGATGACACAAGCCGACCATACACATACCAAAAAGAGAAAAAGTCTAAAAATCCAGACAAACATGTATCATTCAAGCAACGGACAGTCGCATACATGGAGCCGTTCACTCTTGATGTATTCATCTCAAAGCGTTTTGTTTCAGCATCTCTCACGCATCGTGTCACGTGTAAGCAAGTTGCTGTTGCAGGAACAAACTCCAAAGATGTAAAAGCGGTCTTGAGATCGAGATGTGATATCCCAGCTTGTATGTCCATAGGAAGGATCTTGTCTGAACGTGCTAAAGAGGCTGATGTTTACACAGCGTCTTATACTCCACGAGACCAAGACAAGTTTGAAGGGAAAATCAGAGCTGTTGTTCAGTCCCTTATTGATAACGGAATTGATGTTAAAATTTATCTCGATTAGAAACCAAATATTTGTGTCCATGCTGATATTAGGTTTCGATTTCAATCTCTACCTAGCAAACCTCTTATAAATTCAACCCGAAACAAACTACACATCCATCAACTCTTGTAGCCTAAGAGAAAAAGCTGTTTTTAAACTGAAATCCCTAGTGGGTTTGTAACACTCCCATTTCTAGACAAACAGAATTGATTTGGCCACATTTGCATTTGAATTTGTTTTCAGACAAACATCCTGAGAAAGTGATTTGATGACAAAAGGTGTTTGTGACTTGAGGACAAAAGGTGGTTTAGAGAGTCCCTGCTCATTGATCATGTAACTCTATTCTCATTGAGGGGTTCTTTGCATCATACGTGCAATAATAGATCCCCTTTAGTTTGGCTAATCTCATAAGATTATACTTTTAAGTGGCGGCGAAGAAAGTGACGTGTCAAATAAGATTGAAGAAAGGCAAACAAATACAAAATGTTTACTTGAGAACCACTTTTTGGAATATTCACATATTCTGGCCATACAAGATTGAATATCCCTATAAATAAATACAAAACTTAAGAAAGTTGTGTAAATTTAACACATATTGCCCAATAGGAAACTTGTGAGAAAATAAGCGAAGTAAGATTTACGCAGAAACGAGATTTGTTGAGTTGAAAGTTACCAACTTTTTCTGTTGGAGTGTTATATTAATGATGGAAAGACCTTTCCATAAAATTGAATCCGCGTTTAGAATTTCCCAAAATGGTTGCAACTTTAAAACCGCTACGATCTCTCTTTCTGAAGTTATCCTTTTTTTTAATAAGATATTAAAAATCCTAAATTTCCGATTTTTCTCTCACGCGTATACATCTTTCAAATATATACGGACGTTACAGAGTTTTCTGTTAATTAGAATCTCTGCATTGTGTGAAATTTGTGATCTCAGGGTTTAATCTGACTCGAAAACTTAAAGACTTTTACAGCTTAATAATCTAGAAAGTGTGAAAGAGAGAATGGGAGGGTGTTTATCTGGAGATGTGAAAGGAGGCAAACAAGCCATTGGAGGGGTCCAGCAAAGGCCCACTTCAACCATCACCAACAATGCGGCGCACAACGATGCCGTCGATTTCTTCTTCAGATCTCGTGGTCAATATCCTCTCTTCTCCCAAATCGAGGTTATCAAACTTTAGGGTTTTGTCTTGCCTTTGTTATTAAATTTTTATTCATGTGCAAAATCGTGAATAGAATATTGTTAAACTGAATAAACATAAGAGTAGTTTTCTCGATCTCTTGTCGCGATCATCGAAGACACAATTTTGGTCAATCTTCTTTTTATCCGTATTGAATATAAAACTGTAGTGGATAAGATATTCCACATGCTGTGTACTTTTCTAATGGAGCCAACCATTCATTGACTTGTGATAAATCAGTCTTTGTCGATGTTTTTCTCTCTCTCTTTTGCATAAGATTAGTTTATTAAATCTATTTATGCGGACAACAGTGAATGTATCTCACTTTTGCGTATTGTTTTGAGAAAGTACTTAGTCAATAGAGTGACATTAGTTTACTATCCTCAGATTTCGGTTGGCTGTTGTAAATTGCAAAGAAACATAACACAAGCTATATTCATTGTATGCAGCTTCCTTTGACGCAGCCATTTAATATTTTTCGCTATTTGATAAGATAGAAATAAGATGTTGTACTACTCTTGTCTTTTAAATTTGTTATTGTGACTTGAGAAAGATGAAGTCAATGCTTTATCTTGCTTTTGCTTATGAGTTTACACTATTTCTTTTGCATCTTCCATTTCATGAAGTATCCTAATTCTTTTGTAGCATGCTTACCCTTTAGTTGTGTTTAACATTATGCAATTGTGTTTTGCAGTTATCTTTGTCTGCTTTAAACTTGATTGACCGTGATGTCACATCTAAGGTATGCATATAATTCAAAATATTCATTCCATGTGCAACTGCATATCCTGCTTAGAGATGAGTACTATTGAACAAGTAAACAGTATTCTCCTTTCGTACCATTTTTATTGAACCATCTCTCAAGTAGTTTTTACCTTTAGTACCATGAAGAAGTGTTTTGTTGTAACGTGTGAAGTTGATGAATTTATTTATTGTAGAGTGATCCAATGGCTGTCATGTACTTGAAGAGAATGGATGGGAGACTTGAGGAAATTGGCCGTACTGAAGTCATACTTAACAACTTGAATCCAAAGTGGATTGAGAAGATAACAGTCTCTTTTCAGTTTGAAGCTGTTCAGACATTAGTGTATGCTACCCTATGAAATTCGCTTCTGATGAGTTGAACATATTTAACCACAAGAATACTGTGAACTAATAAGACTCTTTTTCTTTTCAGATTTCATGTGTACGATGTTGATACCAGACATCACAATGTGCCAGTGAAGGTACTATTTTCAAGGATTGATACTAAAATTTAGTTGATAAGAAGTTTTGCATATTGATTATGATTAATGTTACACCTTCAAAAAACTTGGTTTCAACATACGGTATAACTCTGCAGACATTAAAGCTTAAGGACCAGGATTTCTTGGGGGAAGCCACCTGTGTTCTGTCTGAGGTAAATCTATTCAATAATCTAAGTCTGACACTTTATGAGTTCATTTTTGTTTGGCCATTAGTTTCTGTTACTGCTCTTTGTGTAAAAACATTTCTTATATTTTGCATTTCCATTCTTCTTTCAATCACCAGATTATGACAAAACCTAACCGGGCTTTGACATTAAGTCTAACTGCTAACGTTGGAGCTGGTGCAAATAGACGTCAGGGGACACTCTCTGTCCAAGCTGAAGAAACTGTTGATTCTAAAACTGTTGCCGAAATTAATTTTCGATGTGTCAATTTGGATAACAAGGACTTGTTCTCTAAGAGTGTATGTGCAAAATTATCCATTCCTAAGTTGTCAGATAACAATATTAAGATGTTTTTTAGAAGTTCTAAGTTATAACCTTATTTTCTCTTCTAGGATCCTTTCTTAAGAATTTCAAGAATTGTTGAGAACGGTGTTGCAGTCCCAATTTGTCGGACTGAGGTAGTGGACAACAACCTCAACCCCATGTGGAGGCCTGTGTGCTTGACTATGCAGCAATTTGGAAGCAAAGTAAGCTAGTTGTTTTGCTGTAATTCAACTGTATGTGAAGTAATCAATATGTTAAAATATTTAATTTTTTCTATGCAGGAAACCCCATTGGTTATCGAGTGCTTTGATTTCAATACTAATGGGAATCATAAGCTTATAGGGTAACATGTTAACCTTCATCTCTACAGGGTCTGACCATTGCTTGCTTTTTCTTTCTGACAATTGTACTGAACATTGCAGAAAGACAGAGAAATCTATAGCTGAATTGGAGAGACTTTGTGTCCATAAAAAGGCTGCAAACTTCGTCTATCCATCTCTTAATCACGGTCGCAATAAGGTTCTTGCTCATACCTCTTGACTAATAGTTAGTTGTTTGCATCTGTTTTCTTAAAGATTTTATTGCGGGTTTTCAGGTTTTAAAAGGCCAGCTCATCGTGGATCGTTTTGTGGAGAAAGTTCAGTACAGTTTTCTTGATTATATATCCAGCGGTTTCGAACTTAATTTCATGGTTGCAGTTGACTTCACTGGTGATTCACTTTCTTCGACCTTATTTAGATATCTTATAATCTTATCAACCTTGAGTTTTGAGATTGATGATTTGTCTTCCAGCTTCCAATGGCGATCCCCGCACTGCAAGTTCTTTGCATTACATTGATCCATCAGGCAGATTAAACTCGTATCAGAAGGTACCATTGTTTCACCACAATTCTTTTGTATGGATCAGTTTAATGTTTAGGATATGTATCCTTAATAGCAATGAATGTCTTGGACTAGACGTTCATGACTAGTTTACTTGCAAACGGCTAATAAAATGACATACATGTGGCCATTCAAGAAACAACTTATCGTAATCAATCTATGTTTATTTTGAGCATAAGACCCTCAAGTTTATTCTTTTGATGTGTCAATATTTCATTATTGCTTTTTTTCCAGGCTATTATGGAAGTAGGAGAGGTAATCCAGTTTTATGATTCTGATAAGCGGTTTCCTGCCTGGGGCTTTGGAGGAAGAACATCGACTGGTATTGTGTCTCATGCATTTAACTTGAATGGAGCCTCATATGACGAGGTAACTTAAGAGAGAAAATAGACGTTCTCCTTTTATTATTGGAACTGATATATTATGTCTGCGTGCACTGGTGTGTTATTGTAACAAATGAGAAGAAACTTTTTTTTGTCTTTGATTATTTCACAACCTTGAAAGATAACATTCTCGTATCTACATGTTAAGTTCCACAAAGCTTCATATTCTTTTTTCCTTTCAGGTTGTTGGAGTTGAAGGAATCATGGCAGCTTATGCGAATGCTCTTCAAAATGTTGCTCTAGCAGGACCAACTCTATTCAGCCAAGTGGTTGACAAGGCTGCTCGTTTTGCTTCACAGTCACTCTCACAAAACAGTCCCAAGTACTTTGTTCTGCTCATCATTACGGTAAGACCTTGAAAGTTGAAATCATCAATTCAGTTCATCTGTCACAACTGAACCTATATCTGCAATATCATAATGTTTGGTTGTGTGGACAGGATGGAGTCCTTACAGACATGACAGGTACAGTAGACGCATTGGTGAGAGCTTCTGATCTTCCATTATCAGTTCTTATCGTTGGTGTGGGAAACACAGACTTCAAACAAATGGAGGTACAAATTTTGTTTTGTAAAACTTATATCTCTGTCTCATTTCAATTATAGTGTAAATGCAATGACTTGATATTGTTATTTGTGTCCAGACACTTGATGCTGATGATGGTCGCCGGTTAGAAAGTTCTACTGGTCGCATAGCTACACGGGATATCGTTCAGTTCGTCCCTATGAAAGACATCCATAGTGAGTATTTCATCTATGATTCATATATATTGTATACAAAACCATTACATAGGATAGTGTTAAAGCTATTATTTTGAATTTGGTGGGGTGCAGGTGGACAGGTGTCGGTGGTGCAGGCACTTCTAGAAGAACTTCCAGGCCAGTTTCTGAGTTATGTCCGTTCTAGAAAGATTAATCCTGTCGGAGCTCCGGCGATATGAGTGGCCGCATAGTCTAGCAGAATTATTTTGGTGTCACCTTAGGATCAAATTTATTATCATGTACATAATTAACTTGGATTTGGCAAAAAAACTATCAGAATTGGCTAAATGTATATAGATAATTATATCTAACGTGTTTGCAACGAAAAAGGTTTACTTGGTATATGCATATATGTAACAAAAACCACGGACACATCCAAATAAATTATGGAATCGACGCTTTATGACAAGGACCCTAAAATACACCAACACATAGATGTTGTTGGGCTCTCTTTAGTCTATACAAAGCCCAACAAAAGAACAACTATGTTCGTTTTAATTCACGGATTTAAATTTTTAACAAGGTTTACTTGACTCTGAAATATAAAAGAGTGGTAGCAAAATTAATTTAAAAGAAAGTTGGAGATGCGGGGGATCGAACCCCGTGCCTCTCGCATGCAAAGCGAGCGCTCTACCATTTGAGCTACATCCCCAATTTATTATTTAGCTTTCCTATTTAGTAAATAATATCTGCAAAAAGACATACGTCAAATGAGAGCAATTCTCTGGTAGACCGTAATCTGCTCTCTTTCTCTCATATGCTTACTTACGATTTTGGCAAATTGATTCCCTTCTGTATGACTAGTACGTGTATCTATCTATCTATAGACCTTGTTGTTGGTTGTGTTACTGAGTGATTGTTATAAGAAAAATAGGGAAAACAAAACACAAACAAAAATTTTTGTCCTTGTTTCTCAAAAATCAAAATCAATATTTTTCAACAAGGATCAAAAGTGATGTGTAAAACATTCATTTGCAATGTTAAATAGAACTAGACGCATTTAAAATAGAGTTTCAAGAACGACTAGTTATGTTGTGATCAAAATGGATTCGCAAATGTTTTTGGTCTAATAGAATCTACTATTTCATTTTAGTCACTGGATAAAATTCGAATCAAACCCATGATCTAATCCGAATACAATCCCAGTTACTGAACATATTCTGCAATAGCCATAAGCTTTGCTTTAACCAAATTTGATCCCTAATAAAAACCCTTCAGGGTCTATTTTACAAAGTTTCATAATCCAATAGAGAAACTGAACTAAGAAAGACTCTAAAGAAGACAACTTAAAACTCCTGAGAAGCAGATCCAATCTCTCCTTTGTTCTTCCCAACCTTGGAAGGTAAAAGGTTCTGATGAATGTTTGGTAAAACTCCTCCGTTTGCAATCGTCACACTTCCCAGAAGTTTACTTAGTTCTTCATCGTTCCTCACTGCAAGCTGAATATGCCTTGGCACTATTCTTGTCTTCTTGTTATCTCTTGCTGCGTTTCCAGCTAACTCCAACACCTAATCAAATCAAATCGTGATCAGTACAAGATTCAATTTCAAATCGATTAGGTAAAAACCAGATTCGAAATCGGAAAAAAGCTTATCAGTCGTCAAGAACAATCAATTACCTCAGCGGCGAGATACTCAAGAACGGCGGAGAGATAGACCGGAGCTCCGGCACCGACACGCTCGGCGTACTTTCCAGCTTTAAGGAATCTGGCGATTCTTCCGACGGGGAATTGAAGACCGGCCTTAGATGAACGAGAGACGGACTTGGTGGCCTTTGGCTTTCCTCTTCCACCTTTGGTTGTACCGCTTCCTGCGCCTGTACTCATCTTCGAAGCAAAAACTGTAAAAAGATTTGAAGAAATTTTGCAGAATTCAAAGAGAATGAAAATAGTGATGATGAGGAAAAAATGAAGTTGAGTGGTTTTAGGGTTTAGCACGTTCTTTATATATAGGCTAAAAATATTTACTCTGATTGGTTAAATAGGATATCACGCGGATTGCCAACGTGGCATATCATCTAGCCTTTATTTTGGAGTGATCTTGTATGGTCCGTACATCTTTTTTCTTTTCTTTTTTTTTGCCAAAAAAGAAAACAATCACCCTATATTATTGCAAACGGTAAAATGATCAAACCCAATATTTTGACCGTATCGACCATTTAACGGTAAAATGATCAATTACCGTTCGAAATCATTATTTAATTTCACCCAATATATTTACCGTTAATAATCGCATCGAAATCATTATTTTAATTTTCAAAGCTGGTTATTCAGTTGGATTATCGTTTATAGTTTCAATTTCATGACGAAGTGGAGCTCTTCTGGTAATATTCTCTCTTTTCATTATTATTTTATTATTTTTAATGTTGACAATTTTCTTCTTTCAAAATATTACAACTCTTACACAAAATTTTAGATAATTTAAAATTATAATCTCACAAATTTCTGAATAATTGAAGTTTTGAATGTCTCACGCATATTAAAAAAGTTTTTGGTCGACTTTGACCTTATATATTGTTTTTTTCTTCAACTCCAACTTAGCTTTGATTAAAATAAAGGACACTACATAGTTGGTACAAGGTATATGTTTTATTTGGCTGATAAATTTGAGAAAAAAAACATTTACTTTGTTCCACCTACAAACTTACAAAGTGAAACGAATTACTACTTTAAAAATATCATGTTTTATGGAATTCACGGTTCTGCAATTATGAGAAAGATTGGTACGGTACAAAATGCAACTATATACAATTTTTATAAGAGAAAACTACTCTACAACCCGAGATATCCAAAAAAGCCAAAAACAAAACTATTAGAAATGGAGCTTCAAGATATTAGTTTTCATGCGATCAATCTATCAAGTGGGCTAGAGGCGGGCTAGAGTTTTATTTTGGTTTGGTCAGGTGATCCGTTTTTTCGACTAAGTTGGTCAACAAATTAAACCAAAAGATGACAGGTTCTAAAGTACGTATTTTTTCGAGGATCCATGCAGTCTTGGAGTCCATGCAAATGGTGAAAAGAAAATATCAATAGTTTTTTGACAGATTAAAAATACTAAAAGGGAAACGTTTGAGATTTTTATGTTAAACTTGGAACATGTCCTCAACTTTTATACATTTTTGGTTTATTGGATTTTAGGCATATATTTCTTTTTTTCTGAAATTTCTTTTATGACAACCTAATTCATATGGATTATTGTGCCTGAAACCAAAGGTCGAACACTCGAAGAAATCCAAACATCATTTGTCCAATTTTCATGAGTTTAAGTATGTATTATATTTTACAAAGCTTTTAAATTGTATTTTCTTAAAAAAAAACATAAATTATTTGATTAAATACCTGAATAAAATTTACTCTGATTGGTCAAACATGCTATCACGCGGATTGCCAATGTGGCATATCATCTGACCATTTTATTTTGAAGTGATCTTTTATGATTCGTGCATCTGTTTTAACTCACCCTATATTATTGTAAACGGTAAAATGATCAATTCAAAATTATTGGTGGCTAATGGTTGTGGTAGTTATTAAAGAGTATTTAGTTTCTAGTAAATTCTTTTTCGGTTATTCAACTTTTTAAGAAACTAGTTTTTAAAATTTGAAAAATTATTTTTTATTATAATTCAACATTCAAGTAGAAAAACCAGTTTTTACATAATCAACGTTACTTTTGTCACAAACTAAAACTGGTTTTTTGAGTTTTTAGAAACCAAAATCTAATTTTAAAATCGAAAACTAAAAGTTAAAACTAAAAATCAAAAATTAAAAGCCAAAACTTAAAATCCAAAAATTGTTTGCCATTCATGGCCATTATTCAACTTCACCTAGGGGGTCAAACGGGTTTTGTGCCCGCGGGTCTGGCCCAATAAAGCCTTCCTGGACGCGGGCCTGGACATTATAAATGATGTCGCAGGTCCAACCCGGTACGGGCTGCGGGTTAATGGGTGGATTCCGTGACGGGTTTGCATGTCACCCGCAAAAAACAAAAATTATGAAATTGGATTGATGATCGATTCGGCTATGGAGAGACTAAATTGGTGACTCCGGCTCCAGCTCCGACACCGATTTCGGCTCAGGCGAAAGAAGTAGGAGAAAGCCAAGGTCAAGGAGTTCACAGTATAGAAGAGTCACGTTTTACAGAAGAACTGGTCGATGGGAATCAGATATGTGGTAAGCCTCAGTCGTTTGGTTATGTTCAATTCATTGATTTTATCTGCAGGGATTGTAGCAAACAAGTGTATTTAGGTATATTCAGGTTTAAAAAAAAAAAAAATTCCCATGTTTTTGAAATAATCAAAGTTCGATTCATGCCACTTGTTGAACCAATTGATACAAGAGCATCATGCTTCACCTACTAGAACTCTTTGAAGATTGGTTCATCTTATTTCGTAAATCTTCACATGATCAGTTAAGAAGTTCGTTGAAGCGTACTTTAAACGCTCAGGTGGGCACGTCGTCACGGTACAATTACCTTTCACTATGCTTGTGGCTTTAATTGATCATGTGACTTCTATGCCTAGTGTTGTGATTCCATTCAAAGAGCTTGTCAAGATTTGTAGAATATAAGATGTTGACCAAGTTTTTGTTGATGCTGCTTATAAAATTGGTTGTGTTGATGTTGATATGAAGGAGATTGGTGTTGATTTCTACACGAGTAATCTTCTCTGGGACTCTGAATTAACCTCACTAGTATATTTTTACAGTTCATATTTTAGTTGTTTTTTTGTTGAGGAATAAATATACCTACAGAGTAAGTATTTCTTGTTAAAATATTTTGTTTGTCTGTTGCTCTTCTTCTTTGTTTCAAGAATGAAATTTAGTTTTCCTACTGGTATATTGAATTCTGATTGTTGAAAAGTTTGCTCCCGTTTAGCTAGTTGACTAATTTGCGAAGCAGATTGTTCTTGTGTGTGGGTTTTTAGTGGAAACAGATCGAGATCTTGCTGTCGACTGCGTTTAAGATTAGATACAAGGAGACACTGACAAATGTATTCACAGCAGCTTCTAAGTACTTATCTTTTTTACCAAAAGAAGAAAAAAACTGTAAGCCTTTTTTGTTTCTAACACATTGGGTAGTGAATTTAGCTCAAAACCATGTCAAGCTTGTACCAGAACCACTTACAACTAACAATCTTTTTCTTTTGGTTTTATTCAACTTTCAAAGTGTACGAGGCAGCTTACTCGTCGATGACAGCTCATTCGTCCATTACATTGGCTGAAGAGAAACGTCAAAAGTCTCTTGTGGTTAAATTTTAATTCTTTTTTGGGTCTGATGTGGTTAAATTTTAATTACAATCGTATTTTAGATGAGAAAATATATATTTACAGATTACAGTTATGAAAATTTTGAATTAATATTTTTTTTAATTAAGCTATTGTTATAGATTTCTTAAGAATAAACTCAAAGTAAACAAACGAATATAAAGTTAAGAAGTTATCAAAACTAATCCGTAAAATTTCAATAAATTAAGCAGTAAGTGAATAATTCAATGATACAAATAAATTATATTCGCAAAGCTTAATTACGAAATCATCTTCAAAACTTGAAATATATTTAAATATATTTTGATGAAATGATTGTGCAGTGAATTGTCTGTAGCTTAGTGGTTGTAGTCATCCCTTTTTCAGCCTAGGTCGAGGTTCAAACTTTTAAAGATAAAATAAAAATGTCAACGGGCCGGCCCATTAGTCTGCTGATGTTAATGGACCAGGCCTGAACATTAGTATTTGGTTCGTGGTTCAAGCAGGCCGGTCCGTCGCGGTCCAATAAAAAAAATTCAACCCGCGGATTTGGTCTTGTTGGACGCGGACCAGCCCGTTTGACCCCCATAATTTCACCCAATTTTTTTTACCGTTTTTTCCTTTTAATTGACCACTAGGATGATACCCACGCTTAAAACATGAGTTATAAATAGTCTTTTGATTAAAACTATGATGATTATTTTTTGTGGGTTATCTAAAATAGTTATTGAAAGTTTTGTTTTAGATTAATCACATGTAACAATATATAACAGCCCTTTCACTCGATTTTATAAACCAACACATGTGTAGTAAGGTAGGAGAAACTGGTAAAATAATAGCACCAGAGCTATACATTGCGCTTTGGTGTTTTATGAGCTATTCAACACTTAGCTAAAATTAAGGATTCTGTTGTTGCAGTTAATAAAGACGATGATTCACCAATTTTCCAGGTAACAAAATTTTCTTCTTCATCAAATTTAGTTAGGACCAAACGACCAAACTAAGCTATAATGATATTGCTGTTGCAGGTAGCTAACTATGGACTTGTTGGAGATATCTTTGTAGTAATACCCGAGTTGCTGGAGAAGCTTCCATAGAAGAAATGATAACTCAAGAAACTAAAACTCAGTCTTTGTTATCATCTCTTAAACTCTCTGCAAACCAAATTTAGTGAAAAATATTTGTCATATGCTTAAGCTCTGTCTCACTTTTTATTCTCTCAAAAATCTGTCAAACAAATGCAAACTTTCAATATGAAATCGAACTTCTATACATTTTCCACATCAATATTAGTAATAATTTTACATAAAAGAATATTCGACCAAAAAAAAATTTACTTAAAAGAATCAGAAGAATAAATAAAAATGATAACAACTAAAAACCATTTTAGATACAAATCATCAAACAAAAAAGTTAGATTATATGGATAAAGGAACCACACAAAGTCCTTTCTTCTTAAAATTTGCAGAGAATGATTCATCATCTATAATTTTTTTGATCTTCGATCATGTGTCACATTTTGAAAAGCCAATAAGATTAAGGTATAATTGCTTCAAAGGCAATCTCGGCAAGAGAAGCAAGGCACTTAGTGGTGCATCTAGCGTTGAAAACAATGTTGAGATCACTCTTGTATCCATGCTCGTTAAAACCGACAACTAACATATGAGTATCTTTGCTTGGGGCAGAGATGATGACTTTCTTGGCACCACCCTGAGCAAAAATGAACCAAATTATGATTCAAATCTTATATAGAACTTTTCAAATCTTGTCTATTTATATAGGAAAGGTAAAATCCAAATCAAACCTTCAAGTGAGCAGCAGCCTTGTCCTCGTCAGTGACCAGTAGACTCAACAACATAGTCAGCTCCAGACTCACACCATGGGATCTCCTCTGGGTTCCTTCACAAAGTAAAGTATCAGAAATAAGAATTTCAAAAGCCTTCATAACATAATAAACAAAAAACAGATATCAAATCAACCAATATTAGTTACTTGATGCCGAAAACAGTGACTGGCTTCTCACCGATTAGATTGGTTTTGTCATTCTTGACCTTAAGTTCATGGTGCTTCCACTGACCGTGAACACTGTAATACTTAAACATGTTTGTCTGCACCACATCGATACCACAAACATATTCAGTTAGAACATTCATCCCAAAAATGATCAAACTATGTATGTCCGAGATAATTAAAACATAAAAATACATCAAACCATGATTCAGATATATGTGACAAACAGAACACACCATGTATACAACTACGAAACTGGTTTAATCCGTTATCCAATTACAGGGACTAACCAAATTCAAGACGAATCAATATCACCAAAAATTCAGCATCGAAAAGGAGAGAAACAGGTTTATCAAAAAAAAAAAAATGAAATCTCTGTTTGCCAGATTTGCAGAACCAAGCATCATCTTTAACACAAAGAACAAAACTAAAAGACCCAATTTGGTTTATTTTATAATTTCAGAGCATAAACAAACCACTTGAAAAGCACCAAACTTCAATACCAGAAATTTACCTTGACCGAACTCAGAATCATCTCCATTATTAGAATTCTTAAAGAACAAAGCTATATTAAGACCTGAAACGCTCAAAACGATTCCATCATTTTGCATGTCGATCAAAAATTTTCACTGCAATAATTAAACAGTAACTCAGAAAAATTACTACAATTTTCACTGCAATAGTTAAACAGTAATTCAGAAAAATTACTACTTCACTAAAGGTACTTCTACTTTAACAAAGAGAGATTTAACGGTAAAATGATCAATTACCGTTCGAAATCATTATTCAGTTTCATCCAATATTTTTACAGTTTTTTTCCTTTTAAATGACCATTTAACGGTAAAATGATCAGATAAATCACTATTCGAAATCATTATTCTTTTTTTTTTTTTTTTTCAACAATTATTTTTCAACTTCACCCAATTTTTTNACAATCATTATTCAACTTCATCCAATATTTTTACCGTTATTAATCGCATCTTTTTAAAAAGATCTAAGTATATATCGTTAACAATTAATAACATAAGACAACGACCAATGAACCAAAGCCAAATAAATGTTTGAAGACAATTCAGAAACCCACACACAAAAACAAAGGAGGCAGATTCAATGGAATCTGGAAGTCTGAAAATCACTCTGGTGAATGAGCAAGAAGATGAAGAAGAATTAAGAAGCTCTTCTCCGATCACTTCTGGTCTTCTTCTCAGCACATCCGTCGCTATCGCTGGATCCTTCTGTTATGGCTGCGCCGTGAGAATTTCTTCATCTCTCTTTTTCCGGTGATTTGGATTTTCCATTTGAAATTCATGGATTTTGATCTAATTTTGAGTACAATATTATAAACTTGGAAGATGTCGTATTCGTCGCCTGCTCAATCCAAAATCATGTCAGAATTGGGACTTTCTGTGGCAGATGTAAGTCCACGTTTATCTCAAGTCATATCAATTTCTTTATTTTCTTCTCTTTGTAATTTTATATTGATGGAATCTAAAACCGGTTAAAGCAAACCAGGATGTGAATACCTTTGTACCGAATAGTCAAACTTGTTAATACTCCAGTGTTTATGTAATGGACAGTACTCGTTTTTCACTTCGGTAATGACATTGGGAGGAATGATTACTGCCGCACTTAGCGGAAAAATCGCTGCACTTATTGGTCGTCGAAAGGTAATTAATTCAATACTTTCGTTTCGAATTTAATGTTGGAGTTGGACCGTTTCTCTTATTGCAACTTGTAAGATGACGTTTGTAATAGTGTTCTGATTTGTTCATCTCAGACAATGTGGATCTCTGATGTTTGCTGCATCTTTGGTTGGATCGCTGTAGCACTTGCACATGTTTGTTTCCCCATATCTCTATTTATATATATACATAATAAGCTATGAAAGATTATAAAAATGTTGCTTTATAATTCACCGATTTTTTATTTTATTAAGTTAATATTCTATGTGTAAGGATACGATGCTGTTAAACATTGGACGGCTCTTCTTGGGGTTTGGGATTGGTCTCATTAGCTATGTGGTAATTAATTTTAGCTCCCTTATTATTTAATTCTTTTTGTTATAAGAATAATAATTTCATTTCGTATTACACCATTTTTTTAAAAAAAAATTGATAAATTATTCAGGTTCCTGTGTATATAGCAGAAATTACACCAAAAACATTGCGCGGAGGGTTTTCATTTTCCAATCAGGTTCTATATATATAAACTTATAATTCGAAAGTTATGTATGAAATCATAATTAAAGTTGGTTATGGACTTGCAGCTACTACAATGTCTTGGAATTTCGCTTATGTTCTTCACCGGAAACTTTTTCCATTGGCGAACATTATCTCTTTTAAGTAACTACATAACTATCTCAAGTAGAGTATAACGATTCATGCTTCGTTACTAAACTAATTATTTGAATTTACAATCTACGAATAGGTGCAATTCCATGTGTTATCCAAGTGATATGTTTATTTTTGATTCCTGAATCTCCAAGATGGCTGGTATTTCTAACACTTTCCACTTTACTTTTCTAATAATATTTCTCGCTAAAGGCTTATCGGTAATACTATATGTAAGCACTGCCTACGTATTAATGTTTCTCTTAGGCAATGTATGGTCGAGATCGAGAGCTTGAAGTTACATTAAGGAGACTAAGGGGAGAAGATAGTGACATTCTCGACGAAGCTGCTGAGATTAGAGTAACTTATATTTTTAAAATGTTTTAAGTCATATATTATTTTAAAATGTTTAAAGTCATATATTACTCCAGATATGTTTTTAAAGTTATAAATTGGAGTATATAAAAGTACTAAAGGAATAATCTGTGAGGAGTTTTGTTAAATTTTGTAGTAAATTTTCTAATATGAAACAGGAAACAGTGAAGATCTCAAGAAAAGAATCTCAAGGTGGAGTAAAAGATCTGTTCCATATCAGAAACGCACACCCATTGATTGTATGTATTTTGTAGTTTGTACGTTTATCATAATACATTTCAGCTTTTTTTTATTTTCATATATAAATTATAGTTTTGCGTGTAACATTTATAAATGTAGATTGGATTGGGACTAATGCTTATGCAACAATTTTGTGGAAGCTCAGCCATAAGTGCTTATGCTGTTAGTATTTTCGACAAAGCTGGTAAAAATCATTATAACAAGAGCATGTCACAGTTTTAATATTTGTATCAAGACAATCTCAGATTGTTTTATGTGATCAGGTTTTCCAAGTGACATAGGAACAACCATCCTCGCAGTTATGTTGGTAAAAACAATAATAATATTTACTCCTTAATCCTTTTATTTGGAACTCTTTTGAATATTTTTTCTTCTTGTTTTTGGTTTTGTTTAAAAGATTCCACAATCTATAATTGTCATGTTAACTGTCGACCGTTGGGGACGCCGACCACTTCTTCTGGTTAGAATTTCATCCTCTTTATATATAAAAAAACATTTATAAGCTAGTTTCATTAGATAAGTGTTTTTGTTATTGTAGATCTCTGCTATTGGTCTGTGCATTTGTTCATTTTTAATTGGCCTCTCTTACTATATTCAGGTTTACTCTTGATTCACTATTTTTAATCTTTGGATTAATTTATTGGATTTTGAGCATTTTCTTACTTATAATTTTCTCCATGAGCAGAAGAATCATGAAGAATTTCAGAAACTTTGTTCCGTTATGTTAATCGTGGGTTTAATGGTACGTAAATGCCAATAATAACCGGTTTAGATTAATCGTTTTGGTTTAATCACTTAAATTATTGATGAAAATACAACACTAATGAACTAAGTCATAAAATAGGGTTATGTCTCAGCCTTTGGCATTGGTCTAGGTGGATTACCATGGGTACTAATGTCCGAGGTAATGACTAAAAATACTATACCATAATTTAATGACCCGTATATTTATTTTTATGTATTATTATAAATGACTTGTAAAATACGGTAGGTTTTTCCGGTGAATGTGAAAGTTACCGCCGGTAGCCTTGTAACGGTGTCAAGCTGGTTTTTCAGTTGGATTATCGTTTATAGTTTCAATTTCATGATGCAGTGGAGTTCTTCCGGTAATATTCTCTCCATTCATATTTATTTTATTATTTTAAATGTTGACAATTTTCTTCCTTCAGAATATTACAACTCTTACACAAAATTTTAGATAATTTTAAATTATAATCCCTCGAGTTTCTGAGTAATTGAAGTTTTGAATGTTTCACGTATATTAAAAAAGTTTTTGGTCAACTTTGACCTTATATATTGTTTTTTTCTTCAACTCCAATTTAGATTAATTAAAAGAAAGGACAGTAGTTGGTGGGAAATGTTTTTTTTTTTTTTTGCAAAACATCTACTTTGTTCCAACCTACAAAGTGAATAATATTACCCATTAATTTAAAAGGAGACGAGCAAACGATTATTAATTAAGAAAAAGGAACAGTCATAGTTGATTAATTTTGAAAAGTCGATGGGTTTGTGTATAAGCATAAATTTATTGTATAAATAAATTTTGAGATATTAAAAATTATATATATAGAAGAAGATTATGTCTCACTAAAACTCGACACATCAACATTTTAAAAGCTGCCACATGAGCTCAACTTTTAATTCCAAACACCAATCAAATTATTTGGAATACACATCATATAATTTTATTTCTCAACAAAAATATATTAGTAATTTATATTAAGTAATAATTACAAAATAACAATAAATGAAAAAGTGTTAATTGATCTTTACATTTTTTAATATACGGATGGTGTATATATATGTAAATAGAACATATAAGTATGATGAAGAAGCTAAATTATTCTCAAAGTAAAAAATATTCACCATTGACTAAAATCAACTAAAAACAAGAATTCCAAAATAAAATTGAAGAGATATTTGATGAGTGAATTTCTGTTGAAGTAAACTTTTTTTTTTTGGCTGAAGATGTATTTCATTTTATCAAAACTTTAGTTATCTTTGACGTGCCTTTTATAAGTTACAATAAATTAACATGTATTGACCAAATAATCGTACACATGAATTTGGAAATAAAAAATTTACATTGAAATGAATTACATTTATATAAAAATATCATAAAGTATTACATAAAAACTAAATTATGAAGTATAAATTTATATTTTTGTTTGTATACTTTTATACATACACCAAATATCTGAAAATTTGAATAAGTCAAACCAAAATCAAATTGAATATTTGTAATTAATAAAACTATGTAAATTTTTGTAACACATATTATGAAATCATATGATTTTAAATTCAGAAAAATTTAAAAATCAAGTATTACATAATCGATCTAACAAATATTTTAAAAATTAAAATTGGATAAATTTATTTCTAAATATTTTACCGCGCTATTGCGCATGTACAAATCTAGTACAAGTAAAACGGAAACTTTTGAGATTCTTATGTTAATTTTGGAACATGCCATCAATTTTCTATATTTAATATTTTGGTTTACTGGATTTTAGGTACATATTTCTTATTTTCTGGAGTTTCTTTTATGACGATCTTATTCATATGGACTATTGTGCCTGAAACCAAAGATCGAACACTCGAGGAAATTCAAGCATCATTTGTCCAACTTTCATGAATTTAAGTATGTATTATATCTTACAAAGCTTTTTAATTGTCTTTTTTTTAAGAACCATAAATTTTTTTGATCATATATTTGAATAAGATTTTGTCACTCACTTGATTGTTTCTTCTATTAGTAATATCGACTATGATTATATCAAAAAACATATGATTAGATGTCAGCATACTCAATTCATATCTAATAAAAGCAATAAATCACAATTCGCAAATATAAATAGACAAATATCATCTAGTTATTCTCTAAATTTTAACGTGGAAATCTAGTTATTCTCTAAATTTAAACATGGAAATTAAGAATGATATAAAATTTTAACTAATCTTTGATCATCAGTCAAATTATAAGATATATTAACAAAAATTATTATTCAATTATATATGATTTTAATTGAATTTTCAAATTAGACAAAATATCTAAAACAATAACACAAATGATCCAATTTGAGAAAATATAGTTTTCTTTATGATTTTAATCAGTTTATATAGGGTTTTTCGACCAAAAAAAAAAAAGGGTTTTTAAAAAATTATGAAAATTCCATCATACCAGTTTAATATTGCAAACTTATGATTTTATTATTTTTTATAAAACCAAAGCTTATCTTTGTCGAGTCATGAAACCCTACAGTAAAAAAGAAATTTCAGACTATTGTGGCTAGAATGAAACTAGAAGGAAATCAGTAACAACCATATAAAATATAAGGACCACAGTGTAAAATTGAAAAAGATTGAGGAGTAAACTGCTAAGTATAAAATGTGAGAAGTTACTCCCTAGAGGCTACACCTTGTCGTTTTAGAATCAGTTTTCTGAGGGAAACTTCTCGGAGAAGAAGCATAATCTTCACAGATTCAATGGTGATTCCGGCGAGTTCTAGGTATTTTTTATTCTCATAAGTGTAGTCATCACTTTTCTCTGTCGTTTGACTTTTCATTTTCCTCGTTTAGTTGAAAATATTAATTAAATGTTTAATAGTTTCTAAATAATCTCACCTGTTTACTTTTAGGTTGGGGTTTGGTGCTGAACTAAGCACCAAAGAGTTTCAAGCTTTTTGCATCTCTCTCGCTAAGTAAAATCTTAGAATCTACTTTAAACCTAAAATCTCCATTTCTCCTGAGTATATCGGTGGAATTCCAATAGAATTTTGAGTTTGCTTTGGTAAATGTAGTGAAATCGATGCAGCTACTGGGAATAATAGAGTTCCAGCGAATGTTCAAGAGCTGCTTACCGCACTCTTTAATGTGGGTTTAATTTTGTCTTCACTTTTTTATTTTTTTAAATTCTTTTTCCTTTTGGGTCAAAGTCATGTTGTTTCTGTGTTATATGGTGCAGGTTTGTCAACGTCATTGCTTTGAAGATGAAACAAAGGCGGTGGTAATGGTGCTGATGATCTCAGCCAAGGTCTTAGAGAGTTATAATTTGTAACTTTAGCTATAGTCATTTTGGCAGAACCACTACATTCAGTGCTTCTTACAAGTTAGCTGATTTTGGGATTTGATCATGTATGTTGTGGTATATATAAAATACTGTATCTGTTTTTCTCGCACAGAGTGCTTGCGAGTCTGGATGGTTCCCGCAAAGAGAGACTCATGAACTAATGGCTATCATAGACTCGGTATGTTTCATTCCAACCGAGTTTCTGTGAGAGGATAATCAGGATTCTGTGAATAATGATGTCTTTGTTCTTGGTTATTCAGATGTGGAATGATTTCCGCAGCCCTGAAAATGCCACACCTAGTGTAACTAGTCCTGTCAGTGTACTTTCGCAGGTCATAGAGAGGTTGGCTTCGACTTTCTTAATGATTGTTTTAGCTTAATGACAGTTTCTCGTTTTCATTAATTCATTTCAACTTAGTCATGGTGCCATTGTGAAGAATATTTGGTCACTAAATATTTTATTCTTACTCTCCTTCTTTTCTGTCTATAGGTTCTATCCATTTGTGAAGCTGGGGCACATTATTGCTTCTTTTGAGGCGAAGGTCACTAAATTTATTTTTCAGGTCGAAGCACCTTTTTAATTTGTGTTAGTCAGCTTTGTTTCTCCTGGCAGCCAGAATCCACGATATTGGCGAAGGACTTCCATATCTCAAAAAAGATGCCATATCTTCACAAACAGAGAGTGGTATGTATTGGAATTTGAGTTACAAGTTTTTTATTACTCTGCTAGTCGTGGGACTAGATTTTGTGTTTTACTTAAATTTGATTGGTCGCTCATATAGTAAGGTGCATGTGTGGGTACTCCATATATGTTTCTTATACAATTAGGTAAGAAGATGCATGAATGTACTTTCAAAGCTTTCTTTTCAGCTTTCCTCGTTGTGTCAGTTCAGCAATTTGTCTACACGCTTACTATGCTTTATGGTTCATCATGGGAATCTTAATTGCGTTTCAGGTATTAATTGTTGTCCGGACAGACGACATAAGCAAATCTAGTTGTATTGTCCATCCACAAGAAGTCAGGTTAGCTGGAATGCTTTCCTTTTTACGCTGACTGTTAAGCAATTTTTGTATTCTTACCATTTTGGTTTACATATGCAAATTACAGCTTTTTAGTGAATGGAAAGGGCGTCGACAAGAGAGTTAACAGCTCAATGGTTTGTGTATTTCTTTTGTTTCTCGAATATTCTTTGAAAGTACGTACTGCGATACATGTAATTGTTTATTGTAATTTCTTTTCAGGAGTCTGGGCCGCAGCTTCCAACTAATGTTACTGCCCTGCTCAACCCTGGGGCAAATCTTCTACAAGCAATTGGTTGTTTTGGAGGTTTCTGTTCAATAAAGATATTTCTCATTATCTTTATTTCCTCTCCTCATTTTCAGTAACAATGCTAAGATACCCATTTGCTGTAGGTAATTACTTCATTGCTATTGCCCTCATCGATATCAAACCGCTACCCGACAAACTGTTGCTGAAAGATTATGTTCATTCCGAAGTCACGGAATCAAATTCAGGTATATCCAGTCACGAGGGGAAGAAACTATCCGCTTAATGATTATTACCATTTCTTCATTTGAAGTCATTCGATCATTTAGTCATATGCATTCATACAATTGTATTCTGAGAACTCTTCTCTAGATAAACCACTTTATGTTTTTTTCAAATGTCTGTAGATTATGACATAATTGAAGGGCCATCAAGGGTATCTCTCAATTGCCCTATCAGGTATCCGGAGAAGTTTTTCCTATGTAGCTTTATATCTCAAGAAGTTGCTTTCACAGTTACCTCATGAACCTCTTATGATTTAATCATTACCATTGTAACAGCCGAACGCGTATCAAACTGCCAGTAAAGGGTCATGTCTGTAAACATCTTCAGGTGATGCATTTTCTGTTAAGCTTAAGAATGATAAGATTATTTTTCATTTTTCGTTGTTTGAATCATCGGGAAAAGAACTATTTTATTGATACGTAAAATTCAAGGCTCTAGTGTGCATTTCTGTTACCATAACATAACTTCTTGAAGTATGATTAATTGTAAGTAAATCCATTGTAAATGCGTGACATCCTTAATTGCTAGTCAAGGGCCTGGATTTAGCAATATTAAAAATAGAAATTTTTATGCACCTTTGTTTTGATATGTTACTTTCTGCTGTAGTGTTTTGATTTCTGGAACTACTTCAACATGAATAAGGGAAGACCATCATGGCGCTGTCCTCATTGCAATCAGTCTGTATGCTATACTGACATTTGTGTAGATCAGAAAATGAAAAAGGCAAGTAGCTTATTGTTGTTGCTTAGTGATTCATCTTCTCATATCCTACTCTGAATAAACTATCTTGTTTAATATCCATAGATTCTAGAAGAGGTGGGACATAATGTTGCAGATGTGGTAATCTCTGCGGATGGATCATGGACGATTGGAACGGAAAATGATGAGGACGTGGAACTCATGCCAGAAACCACTCATGACCAGGGAGACCCAAATAGTTTCGTAAACTTGGGGTCTACTGTTTTGGATCATGCCAGAGATGAGAATGAAATGGAAACATTCAGTGGCACCCAAGGTGTTGATGGACAGAATTATTGTATATCTGAGATTCAAGGTTTGTCAAACAACATTCATGAGCCTCCTACAGATTATACTTTGCTTAACCAGTCTTCTGCTTCAATCAACACATTGCCACAATTGCCACAAACTTTGGATGCCTTTGATGGGAGACAATTTATGAACTTACCAGAATTAGTAAACACACGATATTCAGCTGCAGGGCAAGCCTTACCCACTACATGCTTACCAACCTCATTTCAACAAGACACACTTGCTACCAATGCGGCAAACATTCACACCTCAATGCCTACTGCTCAGCCTTCTCAGTTTCAAGGGTCACATGTTACATCCCTTGGAAAATGTCAAGGAAGAACGTCTGTTTTGATGGAGAGATGGAATAACATTTATGGACGTGGCATTAATCAAACTCAAGTGCCACCCACGCCTCCGTTGCAGCAACATTATGCGATGCAGGTTTGTCATTCATTTCCTATGTTTTTTTCTTTGCTTAGATCCTAAATGAAGCTACAATACCATGGCATTTTACAACTTATAACATTAGAATACAAGGTCAACATGTGTTGTGATTATCGTCTATTTCAAATTGGTTTTTGTTTAGGAAAGTTAGAGCACATGATCTTAACCACCATTTGGACCTGCAAGGATTCCGATCTTTAATATCTATTAATAATTCCTTGCTCGTTTAACAGACTCTGAATAGTTTTCGTTCTTATCTATTTTCAGAACCAAAGCATGTCCCATGCACAGCAAAGACCAATGCCATCATTCATTGCACATCCCCAAACTATACCTGTCAATTACGGAGGGAACGGTCACCAGAGACCTTTGCAAAGACCAATGTCACCTTCTATCTCGCAAATGCAGACTTTACTTGTCAACTACGGAGGGAACGCCCACCAAAGACCAACACCATCTTCTAATACATATCAAACGGTACTTACTAACTACGGAGGGAGAGCAGGCCAAAGACGGGTACCATCTCCCAGTCAAAACTTCCAAACTTTATATGTCAACCATGGAGGGACCACCGACCAAAGAATGAATCCTGGTAGTGCAATGGGACAGTTCTCGTCACGAGAGTTCATGAATTTTTCGTCTGCAAACACTGAAAATTCGCGCCCACAGAGCCGGATGCGAGGCAGTGTAGCTCCTGGTATGGGATATGACCATATGATCATTCGACCTACTCAGCCGATTCAGGCACAAGCTCAAACACTTCCTCTACCTCTATCATCAGCTTATTACAATGGAGCTGATGAAGTTCAAGCATTTTTGATGAACCCTAACTATCTGACTGTTAATAATGAAACACAAGCGGGGACTGGTTCATTGCCTGTGGCCGAGGGTCCTGGCTTTTCAGGGCCGTTTTGGTCAATGCCTCCTGAAACATGGTGATCTCTAATGGCATAGTGTAGCACACGAGTTGTAGCAATAGCAATACGATCCAGTTAGTAGTAACACTATATAAGTTCGTTTTTTGGTGCTTTAGATATCGGGTACATATATGGGGCAAGTTTTTGATGTGTGCTACTCTTGGAATTAACTACATGTGAAATGTTATCGGTTAATTAATTAATTAGTCGCAGTATTTTACTCATTAATTTTATATTTGTGATGTGAATTTAAATAATCTTTTTACAGTAAGAAAAGAATAAATAAATCTAAATAAAGATTGCTCTGATTCAAAGTTTTAGTCCTCACTAAGACTACTACGGCTACGTTCCAAGTCGTCATTCTCGTCGGAGTTCTGAAGTTTTCTCGTCGGAGTTTTGAAGTTTTCAGATGTGTGCGGGTTGTTGTGTTGGCAACATGGTCAGGAAGCTGTCTCTTTCGTTTACATCAGGTAATCTGGTATGGAGCAGAAGTTGTCTCAGTTTGGTTTTGAAAGCTTCTTCTAATGACATGGTTCTTCTTTTTACATTCCCTACAAGGCTTATGTTTTACCTCATTTCTGTTAGTTATATTTTCATTACTTTATCTCCAATGTAAGTTTCAATCTCAATAAAATAATTTAGTTGACAAAAAAAATAAAAATAAAGACAATAACAAAAGAGATAAAAATAAAGACAATAACAAAAGAGATAGGGAATCTGGAGATGCACTTCAAACTACAGAATTAGAATTTAGAAGCATTGGAATTGTCTAAGTTCAGACACAAAAGAAATTTGATGGTTCAAGTAAAAAAGGTGAGATCCGGCCATATTAAAAGCGGTGACCAAGTTTTACATGATTCCGATGTTTTAATGTTAGATCTTGGAAGGACTCGAAATATTTTTTATGGTTGGATTGGTATTACTTTACATATAGAATTAGATGAATAATCATAAAAGCAAAAAAAAGTTAAGAGATATCGAATATGGTGACAAATCCAGATGAATTACCAGTTTTTCAGTTTCTCGGATCATCATATTTCCATAACCCTTAACAAAAAGATGAATTGATTATCTCAAAATATTTAATCTTTCGCGTAGAAACTGTACTTATGTAAATTTTTGTTTTTTTGGCTTTTTTAAAATAATAAAATGGACAGTAAAAAGAAAAAAATTCCCATGGGCTATGGCCCACCGGTCTTGTTCTATGAAAGTCTGAATGTAATTTAACCTAAAAAGATTTTGATGACGTCTGTAAAATATATAGTTAATTTGTATAATATAATTTTTTTTTTGAAAAAGGATTTATCATATTTAAATTACTACCAACATTAGTCATGCTTTGAAAATTTACGGTTGAAAAAATTTATTTAATATACTAAATTTCTACCAACATAAGTTATGCTTGATAAATTCTTTTTGTCATATTTTTCTAATAGGTGTGTCAGTCGAATATACATTTTTCCCATTAATCAAATATTGATTTTTGGAATAATGTACTGATCAAATTAATGAGTCAACACTATAGTTAACTATAAAAATTGATGAGGTAAGTTAAACACTAAACGTAACTTAAAGATATAATTAGTATATCGAAGTGGTGGTGCATCGGTAGGTGCATTGTTCTTCATACTTAAAACGTGAGCTATTCGAGTAAACAATGAACTGCTGAACTCATTTATTATTGTTTCTTTACATATCAAACCTCATTTATTATTATCTTCTAATTTTATAACCAAAATAAAAATTATTGAAGGAATATTGATAAACAAAAAGACGAAAAGAAAACACGTTATGATAGTATAGTGCAAAGTTTTAAAAGAACCAACCAGTTGTCAACTTTGGTCGATATCGTTGGTTTCCATAGTTGCCTCTGATATTAGTAAGAAAATTGTTTTTAAAAAAATACTTTTTCACTCGCTTAAAAGTTAAACTTTTTTATATATTATAATTCATCAAAAAGAAGAAAACAAAGAGACAATTTGAGTGCCGAGTTGCTTTCAGTCTGGTGGTTAGGATGATCCAGCTAATGACTTGGCACCATGGTTCGATTCTTACCCGCTGCATTATGGTGGCTTAAAAAGGGAATTTTAGGGGTGGGCTTAGGCTATGGATCGGGTCTTGTCGATCCAATATTGACCAAAAAAAAAAAGAGACAATTTGGCGCTTGAGAAAGTATTTTTGTGGAATGATTGAATACTACGCTCCATCTCAATTCAATTTTTGAGAGTTTGGTTTATCCCATATAATATTATTTAGGACATAAAGATTTAAGATATTGGCTATGAATTACATTTTATATCCTAATTGTTGACAAAAAAAAATTTAGTACTTAATTTTGTACCACCGAAAATTTCACAATCAAATCATTTTTTTTGTCGATTATTTGATTGGCAAGATCTACTTCATAATCTAATTCTAAACTCTACCACACGGAGTTATATACCTATCTAAAATTGAATTCCAAATCAGAAATTGCATAGGTAGATATTAACTCATTGATCAAACATGTTTTTCCTGGAAAAAATCTTCAATTTCCCAAAAAATTTACTTTTTTCAAATAAAAAAATACTTTTCTTTTCTGTATATAGGAAGCGAGACCAACACTATGTAAGAATTATATTTATTGGGGTCACATGTGTATAATTAATGTGTTAGTGAAAACTATGTGGTAACATTCAGTAATTTCTAAATTGATGAAGGGCCGAATTAGAAATTAATTCTATAAATAGAAGGTTATGGTCCCCATAGTAACCCTAACAAGAAATACAGGAAACGTTCTATGCATCCCATCACAGAGACATCAAGCTATTCTGGGTTTGTTGTGGAAGAGCCATTACCAAAATCCATATCATAAACCATGGATCCCAAATGTACGCTTCCGCTTCTGTTCTTATTATTCAGAGACTGACATGTTTGATTAAGAAATCATAAATAATATAGATTTTACAATTGGTATCATAGCACCATGTTCAGTTTTTGTTTGATAATCAAGTTATTATATATAATAAATTCGAATTTATTAATTTGGTTAAAATTAAAGTTTAACCTAGATTAAAGAATTCTGGAATCTGTGGTTTTGTGTTGTTTGTTCTAAATATAAACATGCTTAGATCTTACATTTAAGCCTAAAGTTCATGAAAATTTCGGATCTGAATATATTACTCATAAGATTTTTTTTCAGAAATTTAAGAGCAATTTTCGGATCAGATTCGAAACTAAGGTTCATGTTCAATTGCTTATTCGAAATTTAGGTTATTAGTCAAATTTTTGGGCAATTTCGGATATGGTTTATAGCCATGGTGACTTGAAACTCAAAAAAATTACTAGGGTTTTGTTGGCTTGAAGACATGGGCTTTTTCGTAATTTTGCAATTTTTTTTAATGAAACGTTTGATTAATTACTAGGCCTGAGTTCATTAAGTTGGTTTTAATGTTGGGCCAATTTTAGTGGGCCCAATATTAATTAATGTTGCTTAAGTAAAATACACACTAATAAAAGTGCACCACCAAGTTTCGAATCTGGGAGGTGGCACACATTAACCTTGTCTTTAATCATTATGCCACAATGTTATTCTTTCATATAGTGCCCCCAGACTTATTGATATATGTCTATGCAGGAATAATTATTAAAGTTTAGAATCAAAAATAATTTTAATTGTGCAAGTTTAATATTTCAATTGGATTGATTGATGCATGATGTTACCAAAGTAACCTCTCTTGTGGAATTTTTTTCAAGAACAATATTAAATGTTATATATATATATGTATTCATGTGAATATTAAATCGACCTACAGGTAAGTTTATATTTGACCGAATTATATACATACATGTGATAATAAACATGTGACAATTATTTAGTATAACCATGTGAACAATAAATCGATCCAAAGATAGGTTGTTGTTTATCATGCATTATTGTCAATATTTGATTATTACAACAAGAGTACCGTTAGTAGTTAATATTATTGTCCAAAGACTTGATGTTATTGTTGCACTTGGTATCTTGATATGGGTTTGTATAATTGTTCATTTTATTATTGTTTTACTTCGGTTTAGTAGTGAGTTACTAATAAAGATTGTTCTCTTTTACTGTAGCATTTGCAAATTTAGGTTCAATTCCAACTCTTAACAATTCCAACTATAAAAAGTTACGATTGTGCTTAGGTGTATGGATCTTGACCTTGCGTTAAGGATGGAACAAGCTGCTTCTCTTACAAATGACAACACTGCTGAGTATAAGGCTGTTTATAAGAAGTGGGAACGTTCTAATCATGTTGGTTTAATGATTATTTTGGATACCATTCCATAAACCTTTAGAGGTGTTGAGGAGATCAAAGATCTCAAACAATTCTTTGCTGAGATGGACTTGCATTTTGCGAGTAGCGATAAAGCAGAAATAAGTATGCTTCTATATCACTTTAGTACCATGAGGTACCACATCAAAGGAAACATAAGGGAGTACATTTTGGAAATGTCTAACATTGTTTCAAAGCTTAAGACTCTTAAGATTGAGCTTCAGGAAGAAGTGCTCATATTTTTTATCTTAAACTCTCTTCCTCTTCAATTCAATCAAGTGAAATCTAGTTACAACACACAGAAGGAGAAATGGTCTCTTAATGAGCTCATTTCGTATTGTGTGAATGAGGAGGATATAATGAAACAAGAAAGGTCTGAAAGTGCTCATATGGTTAACACCTCCAAGGGCTAGGGCAAAAGAAGGAAAATTGAGGTCGTTAAGAATGATGCTGCTAAAGGTTCAACTCAAAAGAATCAGACTAAGGCTAAGATACCAATTTCTTTTGTAAGAAAGTTGGACATATGAAGAAGGACTGCCAAAAGTACCACGCATGGCGTGTAAAGAAAGGTAGTTCCTTTGCTATGGTCTGTTTTGTGGTGAACTTAATTGAAGTACCCGAGAAACACTTGGTGGTTAGATACAGTTGTAACTACTAACATCAGTGTTTCACTGCAGGGTT
Source organism: Lepidium africanum (assembly GCA_900406405.1). Taxonomy (NCBI): domain Eukaryota; kingdom Viridiplantae; phylum Streptophyta; class Magnoliopsida; order Brassicales; family Brassicaceae; genus Lepidium; species Lepidium africanum. Next base: position 29,438 of record OVAX01000560.1, read on the forward strand.
GCCTGAGCTACCAAAAACCAACTAATGCTGAAAGACGCATTCATGTGGCTGATCAGTTTGCGGTGGATGTGGCGGCAATTGCGCATTTTAGATTGTTTTTTTGTATTGGTTGTTATTTGGATTTGAAAGACAATTTTGTTGCATCGTCTTTTAGACGTAATTTGGTTTCTAGTCCTTATTTAGACAGATCAGGTTATTATTGTCTATTTGGGAATGGAAAAACTACTTTATCTTTAAATTCAATTATAATTGGAACTGGTACACGTATGGATAATCACAATCTTTATTTGTTTGACAATGTGGATTTTCATAATGAAAACTTAAGTGTTGAATCAAGGGGTACTAAACGAAAGTTCGAAGATGCAAATTCAGGAACTTTGTGGCACAAACGCTTAAGTCACATTTCTAGAAATAGAATTGAGCGACTTGTGTCAGATGGTATATTGATTTCTGTTGACTTCACAAATTGTGATGTCTGTGTGGCTTGTATTAAAGGAAACCAGACTAAGCATAAGAAATTAGGTGCATATAGAGCTAAAGGAGTCCTTGAATTGATACATACAGACATTTGTGGACTTTTCCCTACAGCATCTTGGAATGGTCAACAATACTTTATATATTTCATAGACGACTACTCTAGATATGCATACTTGTTTCTTATTCATGAAAAATCTGAGTCTTTAGACGTGTTCAAGAGGTTTAAGGCCAAAGTTGAGAATCAACTCGACCGAAGGATAAATTCTGTTAGATCTGACCATGGTGGAGAATATTACGGTCGGTATGGCGGTTCATGTGAACAACATTCAGGACCATTTGCCAGATACCTAGAGGAGTGTGGAATCGTCCCACAATATACCATGCCTGGGTCTCCCAGCATGAATGGCGTATCAAAAAGATGCAACCGCACTCTTAAGGACATGGTAAGGAGTATGACCAGTCATTCTGCCTTACCTAAATCGCTCTGGGGAGAGGCACTAAAGACTGCAGCTTACATTCTTAATCGGGTACTAACTAAGGCAACTGCAAAAACACCTTATAAGCTTTGGACTGGGAGGAAACCTAGTCTGAAGCACTTTCACCTATGGGGATGTCCAGCTGAGGCTAGGCCTTACAAGCCATTTGAGAAAAAAGTTGGACTCTAGAACTGTGAGCAGTTACTTTATTAGTTATTCTGAGCGATCTCGGGGGTATAAGTTTTATGATCCCACACAAAAGAATATTTTTGAGACGGGAACAACCACGTTCTTTGAAGACAGTGAATTTGGGGGGAGAAATGAAGTTATGGACATCATCTTTGAGGAAGAATCGGATTCAGGTTCCAGACCGATTTATGTAGCTGCTTTTGACAAAGCAATTTTGGAACCTCAAGTTGATATTGATGTTCTTCCTCAAAATCATGATGACATTGAAAGTAAAATTCAAGATCCTCAAGAACTAGTGCATTAAGAACAAGTACCAGTGCATCAAGAACAAGTGCCGGTGCATCAGGTTCAAGTGCCTTTGCGGTGATCCACTCGAGAAAAGAGAAGTGCTCTTCCAGATGATTATATAGTATTTCTTATGGAACAAGAGGAAAATCAAACCCAATTGGAAGATGATCCTATCAACTTCCGTGCGGCCATGGGTAGTTCCAATTCAAATAAGTGGGTCCAAGCTAGTGAAGAAGAGTATCAGTCCATGCTAGACAATCACGTTTGGGACATTGTCCAATTACTAGAAGGTGTAAAACCCATTGGTTGTAAATGGATATTTAAAACCAAAACGGACTCAAGTGGTAATGTGGAGAGGTATAAGGTTTGTTTAGTGGCTAAACACTATACTCATAAAGAAGGGATTGACTACAAAGAAACCTTTTCTCCAGTTTCATCAAAGGATTCTTTTAGGACAATCATGGCTCTTGTTGCACATTTTGACTTAGAGCTTCATCAGATGGATGTTAAGACATCGTTTCTCAATGGAAACCTTGATGAGACGATCTATATGGAGCAACCAGAAAACTTTGTGATAGGTGATCCAAAGAAGATGGTATGCAAGTTAAATAAATCCATCTATGGGCTTAAACAAGCTTCTCGTCAATGGTACCACAAGTTTCATGAGGTAATCACCTCTTTCGGTTTTGAGGTGAATTTGGTTGAAGATTCCTTATGCTTCGGCAATTGGAACTCTAATGTATGCTCAAGTTTATACGCGTCCAGATTTAGCGTACATTGTTGGAGTTTTGGGCAGATACTTAAGTAATCCAGGTTTGGACCATTGGAAAGCAGCCAAAAGGGTCATGAGGTACCTGTAGAGAACAAAGGACTATATGCTCACATATGAGAGATCAGATAATTTAGAGATCATTGGATATTCTGATTCTGATTTTGCTGGATGTCAAGATAGTAGAAAGTACACTTCAGGCTATGTTTTTCTGTTGGCTGGTGGAGCTATTGCTTGGCGTAGTGTGAAACAATCACTCGTAGCTTCCTCCACAATGGCGGTAGAATTTGTAGCAATTTTTGAAGCATCCAATCAGGGACTTTGGCTTAGGAATTTTGTCACTAGGCTGCGAACTGTTGAGGGAATTGAAAGAGCACTCAAGTTATATTGTGATAATAGATCAGCTGTTTTGTACTCCAACAAAAATAAGAGCGTGATAAAGTCCAAGTTTATCGAAATTAAGTTTCTCGTTGTTTAAGAGAGGGTACAAAGTGGAGAGATTTCCATAGAACACTTAGGGACAAACTCCATGATAGCAGATCCTCTTACGAAAGGTATTTCACCAAAGGTCTTTCATGAGCATACTGCTCGTATGGGTGTTTCAATGTTTGAGGATCATTTGATTTAGTGGGAGTTTTTCATTTGGATTTGGATTTGTGTTTTAGTTGTGTTTATGCACATTTCATTTTCTGATCAGAAATAAAGTATTCAGTTTACTCTTTTGAACAATAAAGTTAAAGGATCTCAATAAGGTATGACCAGTTGAAAATTGACATGTACTGATGTATTTTTCATGCCACACTTTTGGTAATTGATATATGTTATTTGACTATATTGATTTCAGTGACCATGGAAAGTTTAGTTATTTTTATCATAACAAAGACCGCCATGATCCTATGTTGTTATAGTTAATGGACGAGATTGCTTAGACTCAACCATATAATGACAACTTTGAGCTCATAAAAGTCTATCACATTTTCAGGATACATATGTGACCGAGTGGGAGATTGTAAGAATTATTTTTTGGGGTCACATGTGTATAATTAATGTGTTAAGGTCATTATTTAAAAGAGTGAAAACTATGTGGTAACATTTAGTAATTTCTAATTTGATGAAGGGCCGAATTAGAAATTAATTCTATAAATAGAAGGTTTTGGTCCTCATAGTAACCCTAACAAGAAATACAGGGAACGTTCTCTGCATCCCATCACCAGAGACATCAAGCTATTCTGGGTTTGCTGTGGACGAGCAATTAGCAAAATCCAGATCATAAACCATAGATCCTAAAGGTACGCTTCTACTTCTGTTCTTATTATTTAGAGACTGATATGTTTGATCGAGAAATCATAAAGAATATAAATTTTAATTAATGCACGAGTATCTTGAATTATATAGATAACTTTTTCTGACACTTATGTCATTCGAAATTTACTTCTGTTTATCAAATCTGGATTCTTAATTGTGTAGCAATCAATATATCAGAACAATTATAAACCAGATTAAAATCTTAGTCTAACATAATTAAGTAGATGGCAGTCTCTGACTCTCTGGTAGGTATGTTGTTTCATCATACTAAAAACGTGAACTATACATATAAAAATCATAAATTCATTTATTAATATTAAACCTCATTTTAAATTTATACTTTTTCTCAACAATATCAATTACTGTTATTTTATATACCTTCAAATATTTTTAACGATGAGAATTATTGGAGAGAAAATCATTAATTATAAGAACAACGACAAGAGAAGACGATACGAATGTACAATAAACATCTCGTGGTCGTATATCTGCCGAATATTGGACATCTAAAATGTAAGATAACAGAATCCAATGTACCACGTGATTCTTTCTATTAATTTAACAAAAATAACCATTGGACCACCAAGAAAAACAATTCACTTTAATCTATAACAAATATTATATTTTCCATCACGAACTCCACTTGTTTGTATCAGTTTACTGTTGTGCAAAATTCCCATGCTTGTAAAGTTTTTAAATTTTATAAACACGTCACATATGCACTTTTTCTAATCCTATAATAAAATTTGATAATTACGAGATTTAAGTTGTGGATTAAGATACTAATCTAATTTTTGACCAAAAAAATCACATGTAAACAAACCAGAATTTCTATTTAATGTCTGTTTAGCTCTCTTATATCATTTCCAACCCCATTCTATTTTTGTCTTTAAATCTTATAATAGAATAAAATCATTTCCAACCCAACTCTATATCTTATTCTATAATAGAGTATTGAATAATATTACTTTATATTTGGCGTTACACTGTTTATTACTCTATAATAGAGTTAAACTTTTTATATATAGAGAAACCATTACATTTTGATGTCAAAATATTTTATAAGAAGTATATTTATAATTAATTTAAATTTTAGAATACAACATTTAATAAAAATACAATATTACATTTGTATTATACTAAAATTTGATAGTACGCTAATAATAAATTTTAAGAGCATCTCTAATAAGTGTTTTATAGTACTTCAAATTTGAAGTTTGTAAGTTTCATAGTATAAAAATAAAACAAATAGGTTAAATTGATAACTTCATAAATAATAGATGTTTTGATAAAATATAAAAGTATGGAAAAAATATATTATGAGAATATTCTTTATAGAGTAATGGGTTGGAGCAAAACTCAACTATATTTTAGAGTTACTCTATTATAGAGTAAAAAATAGAATAATGGGTTGGAGATGCTCTTATATACGTTTTTTTCTTGTGTCAATATTGGGCCACAACTGGCTGGCTCATTAGCCAAATTCCTACATAATACAGGCGGTGAAACTCGATCCCGGGATATGCAAGTGCACATACCTTTAGTGGACTTACGTTTTTGTTCTTATATACGTTCCTAGAGAACAAAATGATAATTTCAGTGTTTTGTAAATAAATGAAAGTTAAAATATGGTAGGTGTTGAAGTGACGAAGATAGTGATCAATTTAGAAAACCGGTAAGCTATCTTTTTCGACTTAGAAGACTATACAAAATTGAAAAGTTTTTTTCTTGATTTTTAAATTATTCTGATGTTGTGTTCGTTAGATTACAAAGCAAATTTCTTATCTAGATATGTTCATGGTCTTTCGTGAGATTTCTCCTTTGTAGTGCTTATGACATGAACTTTTGTTTTTTATTTAATGAAGATTTGGCTGAAGATGTGGACCTTAGTTAACAATTTTAATGATCTTTAGATTAACTAACTACAGAATAATGAATGATTAAAGAAATTACCTTATTGCACTTTAGTTTAATCAAATTAAAAAGCATCTAGTTGTAGTTAGTACGATTTGATACACCTAATTAAACTCGAGGACAAAAATAAAATATCATTGCCTTAGTTTCGTACACATGATTCAGTCCTAAGAAGTTTGATTCTTTCATGTTCCTTGAAAACCTCTTGATTGTGCTCTAATCGTCACTAACGGTACAAAACACAAATATTAGTTATATTTAATGATGTTGAGATTGAGCCAATACCTTTTTGATGGGTCCATAACTTTTTTCTTTTTCACATTCATATATTAGTAAGTTTTCACTACAAGAAAATACTGCTGATTCCAACAACCATTTTTGTCAGAAACCGTCAAAATAATGGCCTTTCCAACAAAAAACTGACAAGAAATGGCTGTCGCTATAGCGTAGTCAAAAATCAAGATCTCGTAAGAAGCCATCGATCGACACCGGCAAACACCGACGATAACAATTCGACGAAACTCATGTTGAATTTTGTCGGACAGTACCGTCAGATACCGTCAGGTTTATTCTATCAGATCCCATCGATTTTGTACCATTGGATCCCGTCAGAATTGGTCCCGTCGGTTTTGTACCATTGGATCCCATCGGATTTAGCCCCGTTGGATCTTGTCAGTTTTGCACCCGTCGATTTTGGAGCCGACGGTTTCCAACAGAAATATATATTTAATTTTTTATTAATTTTTATTAATTGTTTTTTATTAATTTTTTAAATTATATTTAATAATTTTGAAAATATATTTTATATATTAAATATTTTTTGTTTTTAATAAATATGTTTTGATACAAAATATAGTACGGTCCTAAACTAAATCCCTAGGTTCTGGGTCTTGCTATATAATGGGAAGGATCGGGAAGTGTCGAACATCTGCATGAGTTAGGCAATATGAGCTTCATGCCTCGCTTGCCCCTCTAGAGTCTTGCAGAGTAAGGTCTGGGTTTGCTCAAGGGTCTGCTCCATGTGCATGTGGCTCACCTGGAGATCCACCAGTTCTTGTCGCACCTACTATCTCAGACCCAACCCCTGACTCAGGTCAACACCTGCTAGCAACTCATCGGCGGTAACAAGCTTACCGAGTCCAAATCATCGTCCCATCCTGCAAGGAGTTTCCTACAAAATAAAAAAAATACTTAGACGGTTATCAATATAACTTTACATAATCTAAGGAAATTATTGGATTAAATAAATATCTCAACGACGATGCGGTTGATCTCATCCCGAGAGACCTCTACAGAAGGCCCCACTCCATCCTGAGTGAGTTGGGTTAGGAGCTCTTCAATGTTTCCTCAACCATCACATTCACAGGTGGCTGTTGGACCGATGGTTGTGGTTGTGTCTCTGGCACACGAGGAGGACTCTGCTGCAAATTAGGCGTATCCACAGAATTGTGATCATCCATAACGTGATCGACGGAAGTGGTCGTAAGAAAGCTTGAAAAAATTGAAACGTTATAAGTTGCATAAAAATTGATGACTATAATATATAGACAACAAAATATATTTACAAAAAATTAGTAATTATAAGTTATCATTATGAGTTTCAATTTTAGAAGTTAAGTAAATTTTCTAAGTATCAAAATATAACTTTATTTCATTGTAAATTTTATAAGTTCAAAAATATAACTTTGTATCATTGTAAATTTCAATTTGAATTTACAAAATATATAATGTAAATTGAAATGTATTATATAAAATATAATTTATATTTTTATATAAATTTACAATATATATCATATAACATATAACTTTATATAAATTTTATACTTATGAGTTAAAATTATTTTAGATATATAGTTACATATATATATATATATATGTAACTATACATATATTACATTAAATTTCATTACTTTATGTAACTATATATAATTTATATCCAGGATCCAAAACTTGTTATGATATATAAATGATATAAGAAATAAAAACATTAAATTAAAATCTGAAAAAAAATTGTGTTTTTCATAAAGAAACGTGTTCTTGATAGAAAAAAAAATTTCAACAAAAATTCTAACAATTCTTAAAATTCATCACAACCAAAACCAAATCTAATATATTTCTTACTAAATTCAACCTAACCAGAGATTTCAATAGCTATAATTCATCATAATTCTCGAATTCCATTACACATCCAAAATCAACTCAACCCTAAAAACTTGAAAGTGTTCAGAAGTTTTATTTTCTCTCCAACTCCCTCAAATTTCCGTCAGGGTTCGTCGGTAATTTTCGATGGAAACCGACGGGATTTATTATTATTTTAAATAATTAAAAAGAATATAAATTATAAAATCGATAAATTGTTTTTGAAACACTAATTTTCATTTGCAAATCTCATTTTGGGTTGTAAGATTATTTAAACACATCTCAGTACGTCCCTGATAAATTATGAAACGAAACATACATTCTTATTATACAAATCTTAAATTAAGAACAAACTACTCTGAATCATTTACATACTCATCCGGTTCCGTGTTCAAACTATCTTCTGATTCTTCACCAAACTCTGGGACTTTATCGTCATAATCATCATGTATTGTCCTGAATGTTTGGGACGTCCTATCGACACAGAGGTCAACTCCAAGTGAAATCTCAAGTGGGCCTAATGTCGCAGGTGAAGCCTGTTGCATGGTTTCGTGGTCTGAATCGCCGTATAGTCTTCATCTGGGTGTGGTTGATGTCACAGTGATTCACCCATTAGACCAGGTTGACACACGTAAATACGGGAGATAAGACACTTGATCGGCATGTGACGCAATGATGAACGGATCGTACTTTTCCAACTTCCGTCTTGAGTTTACAGATGTGACACCAAATTCCGTGCATCGACATTTGGTTCTTCACCCCTGTTTCTAGCCTAAGTAAAAACCAGAACATCCTCCCTAAATACATCGTTGACCATTTGAAAGGTACCATCATTGTTTTCCACCAGAACTGTTGTTTCCACACCTAAACCACCTAATCTGTTACTGCCAAGATTAACATCTACTTATTCATCTACCAGGTCACCTAATTTCTCACCTCTGCTATAACTACCAAAGTTAACATTCGAACCATCTTCTCCATGCGAATACCATACTTTGTAACTAGGAAAAAAACATCTCCGGTAAAGATGACTCCATTTTCATATTCTAGCATTTTATACACGGACAATATATCTTACCTGTTTCGAGCGGTAGACTCTAATACACCGCAAAGTCCATAAAATTTTTCAACCCGGCAGCATACTCTTCGGTTAATGTCCCCGTTGTTTCATCGATACGTGGTCCGTCCATCCAAGATCAGAAATTCAAGTTTGACATTGTATATTTTGAGTGAAAAAAAGGAAAGTGTGATGGAGAGAAATGGAACTCGTGGTGATTTATAGAGGAAACTATCCTACAGCTCTGATGGCTTCCTACGACAACCTAATATTCAGTTAAAAACAGTGACGTTTCATGCAAAACATGTTGTAACCACTTCCGTTGGACACCGTCGGTTCCCGTCAGTCAGTTTCGATTTAAAAATTAAAAAAATAATATTAAAAATCCCATCGGTTCCCGTTGGATTCAGAACCGACAGACCCCGATGAGATTTAATTTCTATTTTAAAAAATTAAAAAGGAAATTAATAATACAAATCCTGTCGGTTCCCATCGGATTCAAAACCGACGAACCCCGGCGGGATTTAATTTCGATTTAAAAAATAGTAATACAAATCTTGTTGGTTCCCGTCAGACTCAGAACCGACGGACCCCCACGGGATTTAAACTTAAACAAGAAAAATTTATTGAAATAAGTCTAAAAAACATTTAACTAAGATCCAAATGACAGGAACTCAAAAATTACTATCCCGAAATCGAAAATAAAAAAAAATTCCTGGACAACATTGAGACTTTGAATGTTTGGCAAATGAGCTGCAGAATAAATGTAGTAGACCTCTATAGAGTTTTAATTGTCATTCATACATATTTTTTTGCAGAAGAAAAACAAAATTAAAATATTTGGTTCTGCTTGCAAATCAAATAGAATAACAAAAAAAAACCACACACCTTTATCTAACTCTCTCTCTCTTTCTCTAACTCTTTCTCTAACTCTCTATCCTTCTCTCACTCTAACTCTCTATCCCTTTCTCACTCTAACTCTCTCCTTCTCTCTCTAATGCTCTCACTCTAACTTTCTCTCTCTAACTCTCTCTCTAAATCTCTCTCTTTAACTCTCTAAGTTTCTCACTCTAACTCTCTAACTCTCTCTCTCTAACTCTCTCTCTAACTCTCTTTTTCTCTCTCCTTCTCCCTCCTCTGTGTGACATGTATTAATAAAATGATTTGATTGGTTTGTACATAAATAAAAGAAGCCGAGGTGGCATCACCAAAGAGCTCGAAAATGACACGTGAGACATAATCTTCTTTTATATATATAATTTCGGCCCTCCAAACATATACTTTTTTTTTCTTTTCTTACTTAAAGCATATGTACTTTTTATATAGTTGATTATATAACACTAGTATTAATGTGAAAAGTGATATAATATAAGAAAAATTATTTGTATAACTAAATATAATTCCCTGATTCTTCTTTACATAATCAAATGTATTTCTTGAGTGTTTAGTTTTACATTGGTATACTATATTTGGTTAATTAAGAGAATTAAGGTTAGAAATAAAATATTTTAAAACTACAATTAAGACTCATAAGAATTAAGGTCAGAATTAAAGTATTTAAAATTTATAGTTGAAGACCCGTAGTTATAGGTTAGTTGTAATTAGCCCTAAATGTTAAATTTAACCTATTATATGTAGCAGTATATATATATATTATTTAATAATTTTGGTAAGAAATAATATATTTTCTTGGTTCATGTACTAAATCAAGTAATGGTTGATAATATATATTTTTTTAGTTAGTTTTTGGTTTATGTTTGGGTTCATGTACGATAATAAAATAAAATAATTGTTATAAAATTGGAAATATATTTTATAATAAAATAATAATATAAAATATATTATATATAATTTGCGTGATCTACATTTTTGACGTGCATGTAGGCCTAACCTCTATTATTCTATTTATGTGGATACAAATGTACCACCAAATATTTTCCTATTATCGAGACATTCTTGTCACACTATTCACTTCAACGATGATTGAATCTTCAAATGGAACAATATCAATGACAGTGAATACTGTTTGTCTCCATTTGAGCAATTATTTTAGCATTTGGATTTTGATTGGTTATACATATTCATAGCAAGCAAAAATCGACCATACTATCTGAAAAAAAGACATTAAAATGTAGGATAAGTTTTAAATAATTTATCTTATTTGCCCACACCTTTTTATTATCTATAAATTCTTTTTATGTAACAAATTATTATTGGAGTACCCACTTTCTTTGTCATATGAAACTTATAGACCAATATATTTGAAGATCTTTAAATGAGTCATTAAAAGAAGGCCAACCATTTAAAAAAATTAAAGTACTGAAGGATGCCAATCACTAGCTTTAGTTGTCCAAATATCTTTTAAGAAGAATTAATTACTTTTTGCTGCAGTAAACAGCATGTGTTTAATTATTTGAATATTAAAAGAAAATAAACTAAAATGTCGACTATGTAAATAATCAGACTAAGCAGCTTTGAAATGGGATTATATGATCAGAATTAATTTGATATAAATCCACATTCTTCCCAACTATACCGAATGTTTTATATGGTCATATTATAATATAGTTTTGTTTTCAATGCAAAAGACCCATTTTATTGGGTATTTTAAACGGAACTTATATTTTGACATTAAAAAAAATATTAGTATGGGTCTGATTGGTGATACCCATATCTAGTTGATATGAATGTTATTTTAAAAAGACCGTTTGAAGATAGCTGTTGAAAAAATAGGTTTTAAAATGAAGGTTGTTTGAAGAGTAATATTATTTGGTAATACGCAATGATTGAATAGTATATTTAGATAAAACAATTAATATGAAAATTTAATCAAAATAATTATCCTAAAAATTATGCAATAGCATATAGTTTACCACGTTTGATATAAAAATATAGATTATATTTTACTATTTTTATAAATGTAAATGAATGAATCTTACCGAAATTTTTTTATTTTGGTAATTAATATGATCCAGCTAATGATTATGATATCAGGGGTTCAACTCCTCTCCTCTACAGTTGAGATGATAAATGGATTTTATATTATGGATCGCGTCTTGTCAATCTAATTGTTAACGAAAAAATAATTCTTTTTCTTGAACCATGATGTGAATTATATATTGTTAGGAAACCATAATTACACGTAAAATACAAAAATACACAATCAATTATATTTATAAACAATGTATGTTTCCAAACAATCGTAAATACCTTTGTTTTAAATTTTTTTTTCAAAAAAGTATAAATAAGTTTAAATAACCGTAAACAATTATGTTTAAAAACGGTTTTTTGAACGATCATAAATAAGTTAAAATAACCGTTTAAAAAAATTGTTTACAAACAATCGTTTCAAACAAAATATTGATTATAGCATAAAGGATCATTTAAACATAACCAATCAAACCCAATAAATGTTGGAATTGATATCTAAAAATAAGGTTCTGATTCTCGATGCTACTGCATAAGTAGCATGAAATACGACGTCCTCCAGTTAAACATAAATTAGTAAATTAATGTGTAATATATTAAACCAATTACAGATCATTATTATTTCCATTTCACTAATATAGGAACTGAAACAAAAAATCGATTTTTTCTCTATGTGGATGAGAGAAGGAAGTAAACTTGTCCGGTCTGTTTAGGTCGCCGATAAACCTCAGGCAGCTCCTCTATTTGCTTCTTTTACCTTTGCTCTTTTGTTTTTTCTTTTTAATAAGTTCTTTTACCTTTGTTTTGTTACTCTTCCAATTTTATTTCGTCATTATCTGTACTGATACATAAACTTCTCTGCTTTTATCGATGATCTTTTCTTTAGCTTAATTCTCTATATACAATCCAAACGTTTCCTCCTTTAGTCGCCAGTTCGATTTCTCTTTTAATATATCATATCTTACTCTTATTGGTTCGCTATTTCATTAAGCCTTCTGAGTGTTGTTCTTATTTTTCCATGCATGCATGTATAGATCCTCTGTAATTTTAGGGAAATTATTAAAAATGACTCAATGAATTATTTTAAAAACAAAAATAGATCTCATTTGATTTTATTTCCAAAAGTAATCTACAAGAATAGTGAAATTATAGTTTTACCCTTAATGACTAAACAAAAAACCTAAACACAAAATTACCTTTATACCCATCACAGAGTTTGGAGACTTCACCCGAAGTCTTCTCTTTAATTATATATATATATATATAATTAAAATTAAAATAGTAATCATTGTTATATGCTTATATATTTTGATTACAAAATATAATAATAAACATATATCAAGTATTAAAAATAAAAATTTGATAAAACATGGTCAAATAAGATCAAACCACAAGATCCATAAACAAACTATATCATGGTTTAAAGTTTAGGATTTAGGGTTTGATAAACATGTGGTATGTTGTAGATCTTTTATTTGGAATGTAAGAATAGAATAAAAGAGTTAAATTGTGCATATAATAAGAAATTATAAATTGTGCATTTATGATCAAACCACAAAGCTTATAAACAAACTATATACTGCAAGTGGCCTTTAACCTAATGGCAGACGATAAATCCACTAAAGGCAGGCGCATTTGCACATCCAAGGATCGAGTCCCGCTGCCTGCATTATGCAGGAACTTGGCTAATGGGCCAGCCAGTCGTGGCCCAATGTTGACAAAAAAATAAAAAATAAACAAACTATATATTCAAGAGTGAAATAGTTTAGGGTTTTATGGTAATAGTAAATGGTAATCATGTGGGATTTGCAAAGTTGATTAGATTGTGCATATATTCAATAGTGTAAGATTGTGCATACATTCAAAAGATTAAAATTGAAATAGTATAATAAATGGAGTTAAAATTTACGGTTTAGGGCTTAGGGTTTCGTGGAGACTTCACGTGAAGTCTCATGTGTAAGGAGACTTCATGTGAAGTCTCCTCTATGAGAAGACTTCTGAAGGAGACTCATTTTTCATAAAAACTGACGGTGTTTGTTGATCTTGATTTCGCTATCTTCTTCTTGCTTTCATAAGGGAACCAATGCTGTTAGGAAATCGGGTGGCCAGCAAAGAAAACATATAGTAGATAAAAAAATTTCAACAAATTGTAAATATTACATTGGTGATAAGTCCTCTTTCATTCAGATTTGCAGAGACAACTGGAACAGAAGCTGCACTGGAAGAGGTAGCTAAGCCTGCCGAATCTTGGGAATTCCAATCTGTTACCGACCTATGTTGGGTGGAATTGCCATTGATGGCTATTACTGATTATGTAACATGAATTATAATAAGTTGTTGTATGTAAGAGAATAAATTTTCAGTTATTTTGTTTAAAAGAGTTCTTAAACATATCAAACTTTTATTAATTTCAATAATTTTTTTAAAAGTGAGTTCCCTAAGTTATTCCCTAAGTTATTTTTTAAAGGACAAGGAAGAATTCCCAAAGTTATTCACATAATATCATGAACAAAACAAAAATTCATACAACCATAACTATTTGTACAAGTCTATTTGTGACATAGTAGACACAATTCATACAGCCATAACTATCTTTGACTATAAGGTTGTGAAATTATCCTGCAAAACATAATATAACAATATCCTTCTCAGATCTTCACCATCCTATATAAGTAACATTCTCCCTCCTTTGCAATTATCGACCTCAAAATGCCAATACAAGTCTTTCCTTACCCATTCTCCATAAACAACCGGTAACTGAACCATTATCCTGCAAAACATAATATAACAATATTAGTTCAAAAAACAAATGGTAAAAGTATCATTAATATTCAAGATAAATCAATCTTAAGATAAAAAGAAGAATGAGACTTCACATGAAGTCTCCAAATTGTAGGTGGAGACTTCACATGAAATCTCCAAATTGTAGGTGGAGACTTCACATTAAATCTTCAAATCGTAGGTGGAAACTTCACATGAAGTCTCCAAATCGTAGGTGGAGACTTCACATGAAGTCTCCAAATCGTAGGTGGAGACTTCACATGAAGTCTCCAAAGCTAAGTAGGAGACTCACATGAAGTCTCTAGAGGTTATTTCTGTATTTGACTAAATATTGACTTCTCCACAGGAGACTTCAGGTGAAGTCTCCTTTTTCACAGGTCATTTATGCAATAAATATTTGATTCAGAGACTTCAGGTGAAGTCTCCATAGTAACATTTCAAAATAGTTGTATTCTCAAATTGTAGAAGACTTCATGTGAAGTCTCCTCTATATGACAAGGTTACATTTGCAATTGACTAAGTTTGACTTTAATCAATGAAGTCTCCAGGTGAAGTCTCCGTCGAAGCAGACTTCAGGTGAAGTCTTCAACAAAATGGAGGAGACTCCGTAAATTTTTTTTATTAGTTGGGTAGAAAGCATACGTGGGGTTCATTGTATAATTGAAAAACGAAGACTTCACATGAAGTCTCCGCCGTTTCTGGAGACTTCATATGAAGTCTTCTATATCACATGAATTTCCAGATTTTTTGGGTCAAATAATCTTAAGGTTGGTTAATTTCAAAAATAGCCCCTCTAATATACGGAAACTTCACTTGAAGTCTCCACAATATGCAGAGACTTCATTCGACGTCTCTGTAAAAGTCAATATTTTAGTCAATTCCAAAACTAACTCGTTTTTTAGGAAACTTCATGTGAAGTCTCCACGAAAATTTTTTTTTCTCAAACAAGAATTTGGAGACTTCACATGAAGTTTTCTGTTCAGATTTTAAAAATTGTCAATTGCAAAACTAACCTCCGTAACTTTTTCGAAATATGCAAAAATTTACTAGATTTCAGTTAGAGATTATATATACTTTATTTAGATGCCCACAATATCGAAATGTAGCTTTAAATCGTTACTTTATGTTGTTAAATGCAACGAAAATAAAAGTTTCAAGATTTTTGAAATGTTAAAATGATAATTTGAGAGATTTATGGATAGAAATGAAGAGAGAATGAGAGATAATGTGGTTGAAGATTGTTTACAAGTTATTAAAGCTCGAAATAGGTAGATCCATAAGTATTTAGAGATTTGATTTTGGTTGGTAATGGTTGTTGGTAGAATTGAAGAAAATGGCATTTTAGTAAATATTTGAGGTTAGATATGTATTTTGGTAATTTTAGGTTGGAATGAAAGTTTAAAAAAAAAAAAACCAAAAAGTTATGGCATTCCGAAAATATATAAAGAAAAATAGAAGTATTTTTGAGATATGTGAAAAAATGAGAAAATTGTAGGTTAATTTTGTTATTAACTTAAGTCAATAAATTAGTTTTGAAAGGAACCCGTAATTTTATGGTTGTATGTTGATCTTAATCAAACTTGAAAACCATGTTCTCTTCAAAATCCAGTCGTTTACTCTTTAATTTCATATTGTGACGTGATGTTAAGTGAATTTCATATTTGTAAACTTTTTACAGTGACAAAAAAAAATATAAATAAATAAAGATAGTAACAAAAAAACATAAATTCCCACAGGCCACCAGTCTTCTTCTAAGACTCGGCATTATAAACCAAAAATAATTAATTAGTATAATATTTAAATTACTACCAACATTAGTTATGCTTTGAAAATTGGGTGAATTGAGTGAATAATGCCGACTGGATTTTATCAAAATTAAGAATCTGACACACTTAATTCAAAATTAGGTATATAACGTGGTTCACCATATCATCTTTGTTTTTGTTTTGGGTATAACATAAATATTCATTTACGTGATGATAATAAATTATTTAGATTGATAATATTTTGTTTGTCGGGACAAATGGTTGGAAATATATAAATAATGAGAAAGAGGAAGAATAATAGGGGTTGATAATCTGATAATGATGTATCTTACACAATAATGATATAGTTATCAGTATAATGCAAATCATAAACGATAACAAGTTATGTAGACTGGTAATAAATAATTTACAGAGATACTTATAAATATATTACAATAAATTTGAAGAGAAACGTACAACAAAAATTTAAAACTGATAACAATACTATTAGCAATGTTTATCATTAACAAATAACGAGTACGTATATATTTTGACACAAACACACAAAATTGTAAGCTAGACATAAAATGTTCAAAATAAATGAAAAATACATCATATTTTTCCCACTTATTATTCACTTAATTTACAACTTATTGTTGTTATGGAACTTAAATTCCCTTGAAAATTTACCGTTGAAAAATGTTATTTAATTTACTAAATTTCGACCAACACAAATTATGCTTGATTATCTTCAATTCTATTTGTCATATTTTTCTGATAAGTTTGTCAGTCGAACTAATCAAATATTGATTTTTCGAATAATGTACTGATCAAATTAATAAGTCAACAATATAGTTAATTAGAATTGATTAGCGAAGTTATTTCCTAACTTTTTTTTTTTGTTGGTAATAGTTATTTCGTAACTTAACTTTTAAAAATATAAATAGATTGAAGTGGTGCATCGATAGGTGCGTGGTTCATCGATCATACTTAAAACGTGAACTATTCGAGTAAACAATAAACTGCTGAACTCATTTATTATTCTTTCTTCATACATCAAATCTCATTCATTATTCTATCTTCTAATATTATTATAACCAAATAGTACAAATAATTGAAGGAATATTGATATACAAAAAGACGACAAAAGAACAAGATATGAATGTATAACATAAACAAAAGTTTTGGTTGTCAACTTTGGTTGATTTCCACAGTTGTCTCTGATATTAGTAAAAAAAATGGCTATTATTTTCTGAAAAAGATATTCCAGTTTCTGCTCTTTCACTCATTTGAAAAATTAAACTTTTTTGGATATTCTAACGATCATATAACTAAGACAATATATGCCTTATATTTTTTTTTTTGTTGGTGATTGCAAACCAAGACCGTTATCTTTTTTTTTTTGAAAACTTTATCACAATCAAAAAGATTTTTGTTTCAATAATTAAATCAAGCGTGTCTCGATTTATAGTTCAAAACTCACCGTACTGAACAAATTCGGCAATTTTTTTACATTCTTTAACCCACCATTTTTTTTTCATTTTTATGTTGGTTATATTTGATATATTACGACCAACATTATGCATGCATGAGTATCTTGACTATTATTTATCACTTTTATTATATTTATGTCATTCGAAAGTATACTTAAATTTGATCAAATCTTAATTTGAAATATGAATGTTACCATAGTTATAAGTTAATTATCAACCAGATTCAAATCTTAATCTAAATTAAGTAGACGGCAGTCCTACTCTGGTAGGTACGCCCACTAAAAACGTGAACTATTCATATAAAACTCATTAACTCATTTATTAATATTAAACCTCATTTTTAATTATACATTTTGTCAACAGTTTCATTTATTATTATTCAATCTTCTTAACGAAAATTATTCAAAGGAAAATCAAAATACACATAGCCGACAAGAGAAAACGATACGAATGTACAATAAACAAGCTTGTGGACATATACATAAGTAGAGTAGATCTGCCGAATATTGGACATCTGAAATGTAAGATAATATTAGAATCCAGTGTACCACATGTTTATTTATTTTGATTAATTGAACAAAATAATAGATTCACTTTTATCTATAACAAATATTATATTTTCTATCATGAACTCCACTTGTTTGTAACAGTCTACTGCTGTACAAAACTCACATGGTTGTAATGATTTTTCTTTATATTCTACAAACGAATTCAGAATCTGATTTTAAAGAATCGCTTAACTCCATATAAAATATTTTAAGTTTAAATTTTTTTTCTTATAGATCTATCACATATAAAAAAAACTAAATGTTACTTTTAATTCAGTTTAACTCCTTTACTTATATATATGATATCCCAGGTGGTTTGATCTTAAGTAGAGTATTACTGTTGTCTTGAATTTAGGTTCATCTAGAAGTTAGAGAAATATGTAAATATCTTAAACTTGCATAAATATGATTTAAAATATTCAAATTTGAGTAACATATTACCGTTGTTGTCATGAGTCTTTCACTTGGTCACTATACCACAACTATCTTGGTTTTATATATTTTTAATAAAATAATAACTTCAATATTTTGTTAAAAAATGAAGATCAAAATGTGGTTTGATAAAAAAACATATGGTCCAAGGTTTACAATTTTAATACTGTTTATATTAGCCACACAACAAACCAATGAACGGTTATGAAAATTATCTTATTGTACATTGGTTAAATCAATTAAAAAAACATTTAATTGTAGTTAGTACGATCTCGTAGACCTAATTAAACTCGACGACAAAAACAATTTACACTGGCATAGTTCTTAGTTACACATGATTCAGTCCAAAGAAGTTTGATTCTTTCATGTTCATTGAAAAACACGATTATTACTTCTTTTTAAAGATCTTGATCAAAGCTTTGAGTATAGAGTTTTGATGGGTCCATAAATAATCCTATCTATCTCGATACAAACGAACAACCAAATCTCTTCCAATTACCGAGACATTCTTGTCTTTATTCACTCCAACTGTGTTTGAATCTTCAAAAAAACAACAAAATCAATGACAGTGAGTACTCTTTGTACCCATCGGATCAATTATTCTTGGATTTTGATTGGTTTATTCATATTCACAGCATGCAAAATCAGACCATACTCTCTGAAAAAAATGACATTACAATGTAGGACAAGTTTTTAATAATGTCTTCTATTTGCCCATGTCTTGACACCTTTTTATTTATTTATAAATTATCATTCTTTTATGTAACAAAATTATTATTAGACTTCCCACTTTCTTTGTCATATGTAACTTATGGACCAATGTCTTCATAGTAGGGGTGGGCAAAATATCCGTAAGGTCTGCTTCGATCCGGTATTTGCTTTGATTCGATTCAAAAATTCCACATATCCGTATTTGATTCGATTCAAAAAATCCGAATATCAGTAAAATTTTAGAGCAAAACAAATAAAAAAATATAATATCCGTTAAAAACAAAACAAATATCAAAGGGAAAATATCATAAAAGGCCTCTAGATTCAAAAACGCAACAAAATAAGCACCTAAAATAAAAATATCATTTTGAGCATAGTCTTTACATTGATCGTGTCATTTAAAGTCTGCCGTTAGTTGCATTGTAACGGAGTTAAACTTCCGTTAACAGGAGTCGTTATGTAAAACGACATCGTTTTTGAAACTAAAAAATCGAGAATTAAAAACGGAAAAAATACCATAAAAAGCCTTTAAATTCAAAAACATGTCAAAAATAAGCATCTACTTTAAAATTGTCGTTTTAAGCATAGTGTTTACGTTGACCAGGCTACTAAAATCCTAAAAAAACTTAAAACAACATTCGGTTCTCTGTTTGGATCTATTTAGATTTGATACTGCATTAATGCCATTGCAGATTTTAAAAAATAGATACATTGATATCAAAGAAAGTAAATAATAAACCTTTTCTTTCTTTTTTATATGTTTCTTAAGTCTTTCATTATATAGAGTGTAAATAATAACTGCGGCATTATGTTGAATGCGGAATCAGGCATAATTTTTTTTATGCGAAAACTTGCAGAATTACTTAAAATCAATTGGTAACAGCTAAATTCTGATGAATGTGGAATCTGACAAAAAAAATTAATAACTGAATTGACAAAATCCAATTTATAGCCAAAGTCTGCCCTAGAATTACATTCGATCTTACTTCTGGTAGTGGGTTAAACCCCTGATGCTAGATTCATATACAAAAAAAAAAAAAAAATTTGAACTCGAGCTAAACCGAGTACGAGCTAAAATAAGTGAAATATAGCAATACATGTACACAATTATACATAGTTAATTATTTATTTTATTTGTATGTGGCATCTAGTAGAATTACTTAAAATTAAATTGTAACGACTTAATTCTGCTGATTGTAGAATCTTGTGAAATTTTTTTATCATCAAATAGATCGACAGATCACAATCCATAGCTAAAGCTCACTCTAAAATCCCTCTTAATCTACATCATAGTGTGGAGGGATCGAATCCCTCATGACAAATTCATATACCAAAGTAATCAAATCTAAATAGATCTAAACGGAGAACCAAATGTTGTGTTTATTTTTTTAGGATTTTAGTAGTCTGGTCAACTAAAGACTATGCTTAAAACGACAATTTTAAAGTAGGTGCTTATTTTGACATGTTTTTGAATTTAGAGGCTTTTTCTGGCATTTTTCTCATTTTTAATTCTCGATTTTTTAGTTTCAAAAACGATGTCGTTTTACATAAATACTTCCCGTTAACAGAAGTTTAACTCCGTTACAATGTAATTAACGACAGGTTTTAAATGATACGGTCAACGTAAAGACTATGCTTAAAATAACATTTTAATTTTAGGTGCTTATTTTGTCGCGTTTTTGAATCTAAATGTTTTAATGGCCTTTTTTCCAAATATCAAATATCATATTTTCAAAAGACCGGATATCCGCTCCGATTTGTTTCTCAATACATATATATCTAAATCTTAATTATGTATTTATATATTATAATATAGATAGTGTGATGCATATTTATATGATTAAAGATGAATAAAATATACCATTTTATTTTTTTTATTTTACTTTTATGATGATATCATTTTTTGTCATATGATATATTATGAGTTTTGTTTTTGTATCTAGTTTGATTAAAAGTTTTTAATCCTTAACAATTAGCTATATTTACTTTTTTTAGAATTTATATTGAAATAATATTTATTTTGGGTTTAAAAGTTATATTGACATTAGTTTTTAATATTTTTTTTTATTTTTACGTACTATATCTTTGTTAATATATTAAAAATGGATCGAATCAAATTTTTCTCAAATATTTGGAAAAAATGAATGTTAAAGCAAATCACAAAACCAAATATTCAGGTAAAACGGAGCAAATCACAAATATTACAATTTTTCTGGGTATTCGCTTCGTACCATTTCTCATTTCTAGATCTTGAAATGGGTCAGTAAAGGGAGGCTAAACATTATTAACATTAAAGTACCTGAAGATACGAATCACTAACTTTATTTGTCCAAATATCTTTTAGGAATAATTAATTATGTTGTTGCTACGGCTTTTTCTCTGATGTGGAGACCAAAAAGAAACAAAACAGTAGTCAATACAGTAATCAGCATGTGCTTAATTATTTGATCATCAAAAGTACAGAGCAAAATGTCGACTATGTAAATAATCAGACTAAGGAGCTTTAGAATTAGATGATCAGTAATAATCTGATATAAGTCCACATTCTTCCCAATTAAACCGAATGTTTTATATAGCAGTTTTTTTTTTCAATGCAAAGGATCCATTTTATTGGATATTTTAAAGGGTGACAATGAACAAAACTAATAAACTATGACGATTCCAACCGGTAACACTGTTTAAACATATAAACGGTTGAAAAAAATGTCATTTGAAAAAGTTCAACGAGAAATTTAGAAATTTATATATCGAATCAAACTATAGAGTTATCTTCCTAACAATCAAATAATATAAAAAATACGCAGTATCCTCTCAAATATCTTGAACAACATGAGTGAATTATTGAATGTTAATAAATATTCAAGTAAATTCTAAAAATGGTATTTCTAACATCAATTAACTTTTGTGTTGAAGAAATTTAAAATAAGATATTGAAAAATATAGTGTCAAACATTATACTGCGTATATGCGCGGGTACAAAACTGGAATTGACACATTAGCATTTAGAGCATTGTAGAACTGACACATTAGCTTAAGCTTTGATTCTCAACACCAATCAAATTTTTTGGTTAATACACATCATCAAAATTCAATTCTCAAAAAGAAATTAATTACAAAGTAGAAATTAGTGAAATAAAGAAGATAGAAAGTAAAGAGTTGAAGAGTGAAATATTTTTAAAATAATTTCGAGAGATTTGTGAGAGTGAAAAAATGGTTGATTCTTCTACTTGAGAGTAATGTTAGCGTCACAAGAAACAGTAAAATGAATTTCACATAACTTGATTCATATATATTATCCGGCGCTTAGCGTGGGTACAAAGCTAGTAAATAATAATTAGCATCAAACACGAAGTCCTCCTGTCACAATATAATTTAAGAATTTTTTATTTTCTATTAAGGTATAAATTTAAGAATTATTTAATGTGATCATTATTATTTTCATTTCACTAAATCTTTCAGGAAAGGAAAAAATCTAAACCCATTCAACCTCTAGTGCGTATGCGACTACATGAAATTGTGATAGTGAAATATTTTAATAATTTTTTGGGTTCAACTTGATAACTTTGTATATCATTGTTTTTCAACTTTATCCTCAGAAATTTTGGTAAAAGTACATTATTACTATTTCTGTTAACCTTATCCGTATGCAATCGGTCTAGATATGGTCTTATGATAGATTTTATGTGGATATAAATCATCGAGTCCATCCATAGTTATATAAACCATCTGAGAACGTTTATTGCTATCTATGTAGTCTTATCAATGTTAACTCAATTGTCTTTTTTTCTTTTTCTTTGTTTTCGTCAAATGTCAAGTCAATTGTTTTTGTTTTGTTAAAAAACGTAGAAATATCTTTTATTAAGGGGCGAATCTCAAAAAAAAAAATATATATATGGGAACTACACCCACTTTAAACTTTAATTTTTTTCATTCCCACAATAAATCCTCAATATAGTTATTTTGATAATAAAACCCCTAAATTACTATTTTTAAATACTTTAATATTAATCAATAAAATATTAATATAATCAAAAAAGTTTCAAAAATTCTTGACAATTAAAATTTTTTTAAAATTGTAATAATTACATTTTACCTTTTAATATTTATAATATCTTCTAGAATTCAGTTTTGGATTTTTTCAAACTTTTAAAATTTTTGAAGTTTTTATTTTATATATTTGAAAAACTTAAAATTTTTAAATAATTATTAGAATTTTTTTAATTCAAATTTTGTTTTTTGTAGTGGATTTTTATTTGAATTTTTGAAATTACACTAATTATCCTGGATTTAAATTGTTTAAAAATGGTTTATTGATTATTTCGTGGTGGGAAGAAGATTTTAATTAAATCAGTTCTCTCCACTCTCCTGGCATATGTGATGTCTTGTTATAGGGTTCCAAAATTGATTACGTCGAGGATAACGGCTTCAATTTCAGATTTCTGGTGGAAGACCTCCAAGACATCAAAAGTATTCATTGGGTTTCATGGGATAAGGTGTGTAAATCTAAACACGAGGGTGGATTGGGCTTTCGTGCTATTGAGGAATTTAATTCGGCCTTACTGGCCAAGCAGTTATGGCGCCTTAATAATTTTCCAGAGTTTCTGTTCGCTAGAGTGTTTAGAGGTCGTTATTTTAGTGGTTCACACCCTTTGGATCCAAAGAGAGTGTACTCTCCTCTTATGGATGGCGGAGTCTTGTTTCAGCATGGTCTTTGGTGAGTAAAGGTTTGATTGAGCATGTGGGTAATGGTGAGACTATTTCAGTTTGGCAGGATCCTTGGGTGCCTGATGTGGTCCCTCGTCCTACTTCTGGTGAAGGTTTTTCATATCACCCATCGTTGACTGTGGATCATCTTATTGGTCATTCTTTGAAGACTTGGCGCGTAGCTTTGGTTCATCAACTTTTGTCTCCTCGTGATGCACGTCTTGTTTTAGGGATTCCTATTCCACGATGGAGTAGAGGGGACTGGTTAGGGTGGCATTTCACCAAATTTGGTCGTTACTCAGTAAATCAGGATATTGGGTTGAGAGAAACATTTCTAGATCGGATGTAGTCCATTTTGGTCCTAATATTGTAGCACTTCAAAAACAAGTTTGGAAAGTGAAGTGTCATACAAAGCTTCAACATTTTATGTGGCAGGCTCTTTCCGGCCATCTTGCTATTGGGTATAATCTCGTGCGGCGTCGAATTGCTCAGGATGGTACATGTAGGCGTTGTGGAGCCGAATCAGAAACGGTTAATCACGTTCTTTTTGAGTGCCCCCAAGCGCTTCAAACGTTGACTTTATCAAATGTTCCTTCTGCTATTGAGGTTTTTCCAGGATCATCAGTTTTCTCCAATTTCGATTATCTCTTTTGGCAAGGTCCTCTAGAGATTGATAAGTCAAGTTTTCCATGGCTTCTTTCGTTCATCGAGAAAGATAGGAACGATAAACTTTTCTTTAATATAGATAGGGATCCTCGGGCTATTGTTCGTCATGCAGGAGAAGAGGTTGCAGCTTGGTTTTCTGTGAATGACAAAATTATCCAGGAAGATGTTATATATTTGGTGGGATCATTGGGGACTCTTGGGAGTCATGATGTTCTTTTCCGTCCGCTAGCCATCAATCCAGCTTTTGCTGGTTATCGATGTTTTGTTGATGGCTCATGGTATTACTCAAGACTGCGGTTGGTATTGCTTCTCTGATGGTCTTGAGGGGGCTAGTATGGGTGCACGAGGGACTCGTCGGTGTTTGTCTTCCCTACATGCTGAGTTTGAACCTCTTCTTTGGGCTATGTCTTCCCTCTTTTCCTATTAGTTTCTAGACTTCGCCTTTGCAGTGCATTGCACGGAGGTGTTGAAGATGATAGCTGACCTTAGGGATTGGCCGGCTTTCTGCCTCTCTTGGAGGAATTTGCTTGCCTTAAATGCCAATTTAGCTCTTTCTCTATGTCCTTTATCCCTAGAACTTTAAATTTCAATGCTGATTTTCTGGCCCACAATGTTAGAGAGCTCTCTAGATATCAGTCTTTTGTTCGGCATGTACCTCAACATTATCTCTCTTTTTTGACCTAATGAATTAAGTTAAGTTGGAAAAAAATGGTTATTGAGTAATTTTAAGTTTACTATTTGTAAGAAACTAGATAAGGACCCGTGCGATGCATAGATTTTCTTGCGTTTGAAAAGTTTATTTTCAAATTTTGGTTTTTATTGTATCCTCGTTTATTGAATTATAAAGAAGATACTCTTGTTCGATGTGCAAGAAACTCGTCTATACATAATAAGATTTATTTTAAATTTTTTTAATATATCATCAAAATTTTTATGATTGTTAGATTTGACACATAGATGAATTCAATTAATTAGTAACCTTGAAAAACCTTACTTTATATAATAAGATATTAATTTATTTTATAAGTAAGATATTTGTAATTATTTTATTAAATTTTTTTCCTTTTAGAATATTAACAACATTATTATTTTTAGATTATAATATAGTTAATTATTTATTATTCTTTTTTATGTTAGAATTTGGTTCCCTTGTATAATAGGATTTCAAATAGATATAAATATTTTGTATCATAGTTATGATTATATTCTTTTTTTATTTTATTTTTAAAAAATATATCATTGAAAATTTTGTGATCGTTGGATTTGACACGTGGAAGAATCCTGTTAAATACTAACTTTGAGAAATTATTCTTTATATAATAAGATTCAATTCTTTCATATAATAGGATTTCAAATATAGAAAAATATTTTGTGATATAGTTATGATTATCTTTTTTTTTAATTGTTTTAAATATATCACCAAAAATTTTATGATCGTCGGATTTGTCATGTAGAAGAATCATGTTAATTACTAACTTTGAAAATCATTCTTTATATAATAAATTTTGGTTTCCTTTTAGAATATTAACGACATTATTATTTTTAGATTATGATATAGTTAATTATTTACTATTCTTTTTTATGTCAGGATTCGGTTCCTTCATATAATAAGATTTCAAATAGATATAAAATACATTGTCTCATAGTTATGATTATCTTCTTTTTTCTTTTTAATTTTTTTAAATATATCACCCGAAAACTTTATGATTGTTTGATTTGACACGTGGAAGAATCATGTTAAATACTAACTTTGAGAAACTATTCTTTATATAATAAGATTCAATTCCTTCATATAATAGGATTTTAAATATATATAAATATTTTGTGATATAGTTATGATTATCTTTTTTTTTTAATTGTTTTAAATATATCACCAAAATTTTTATGATCGTTGGATTTGTCATGTGGAAGAATCCTATTAATTACTAACTTTGAAAATCCTTCTTTATATAATGAATTTTGTTTTCCTTTTAGAATATTAACAACATTATTAGTTTTAGATTATGATATAGTTAATTATTTACTATTCCTTTTTATGTCAGGATTCGGTTCTTTCATATAATATGATTTCAAATAGATATAAAATACATTGTGTCATAGTTATGATTATCTTCTTTTTTCTTTTTAATTTTTTTAAATATACCCGAAAACTTTATGATCGTTGGATTTGACACTTGGAAGAATCTTGTTAAATACTAACTTTAAGAAACCCTTCTTTATATAATAAGATTTCAAATAGATATAAAATATTTTGTGTCATAGTAATAATTATCTTTTTTAAAAAAAAAATTTAAAATATATCACCTAATAACTTTATGATTGTTGGATTTGACACGTAGAAGAATCATGTTTAATACTAACTTTGAGAAACCCTTCTTTATATAATAAAATAGTAATTGATATTCACAATTCTCATTTAGAATAGGATTATGTATATAAATTCCCTTTTAGATTAGGATTATGTATACAATTCCCTTTTAGATTAGGATAATGATATTTAGATAATTATCTTCTGTTAGGATTATGATCAGAGATATATATCTTATTGGATTAGGATTTCTTTATAGATAGATTTTATTCAAAATATCATATATGTATATATATAAATATCTATTTTTTGTTTTTTATAAATAATTTGTAATATAATATTTTTCTTTAAATAATAAGATTAGTAATGAAATTTACTTTTTATTGGAATTAATTTTTTAACAATTATTAGATTAGGATTTCTTTCTAGATCGATATTATTCAAAATATCATATATATATAATATATATACATATAGATTAGGATTAATTTTCTTTATATAATAATTTTTTAACAATTATTAGATTAGTAATAAAAATGACTTTTTGTTAGAATTAATTTTTTAATAATTAATATTCTCAATTTTCTTTTGGATTAAGTTATCGTTTTAGGTTAGGAATTCTTTTTAGATTAGGATAAGCTAAATTTTGAAAATTTTTATTTAAAGATCTATTTTGCTTATTTTTAAAAAAAGTAAATAAATACAGAAAAATTTCAGATCGTTGGATTTTGACACGTCGAATCATCGTATTAATGAGTAACTTTGAAACCTTACTTTATATAATAGGATATTATTAAAGTTTACATATTTATTTTTTTGGAATTTTTAAAGATTTTTTATATTTTTAATAATTAGTTTTCTAGGCCCACACACAAAAATGCTAATTCGGAGATTTAATACACTAAATTAGCCATAGAAGTTTATTGTGGGAATGAAATATTTTTAGGTTTAAGGTTTTTATGAGATTTTTCCTTTTATCAAATGGTTAAATTAGTCTGTATTTTTTATAAGAGTTTGATTTATAGGAGTCGTATAGTTTTCATGTGATATTATTTAATATTTTAAGGATTAACATAGACTACAGATCGGATTTTATAAATCTAACGTATATATCTGTAATCTCTTTCTCTCTGTATTAACATGTTTGTCCGCACACAACCGAAGGTGAATTATCAAGCGGAAGACCTGCCTCCGAATCTCCACATGCATCATTATTGATATTAATATTTATGACTTTTGAGTTTTGACCCCCATATATAGTCATTATATATGACATAATGTAACATGACATTTACTTTAAAATTTACATGCACTTCAATAATTAATCTCCAACAAATTTTCTTCTCAAAATATATATATAGAAGAAGTACATGTATATTTTAACCAAAACAATATATATCACATGTTATCGGCGATATAGGCTGAATTCTGACGTATAATTAAACATCAATCACATGCATTGATAAAGTTACTGTTATCATATGACGCATTAAATATCAACCTCACGTAAGAGCCTCTCGGAATTGGTCTACTAATACTACTTTTTTATTTATCAACCGCATAGTTATCTTACATAGAAAAGAAGGAAACAAAAAAAATGGGGAAAAGTCTATAAAAATCAAATATCGAGGAATAACTTTCACATGCCGAGAAGTTATACAATGACTATGTTAAAATAGTGTTTGTAGTCATTTTACAAATTTTCAAGATATCAAAGATCGAATCTTTTACCTATAATAGTAGGAATGAGATTTAAAAGTTACTAGGCTAGTTGACAAAAAAAGAAAGAATAATGTTTGTCATGTAAAAGGCCATTGCATTTGATATTTATACATTTTTAGTACTTATTAGGCTCATGAACTCTACAATAAACGTTGGAATGTTTTTTGTTCAAGGGTTTTATTAAATAAACGTTGCAAATAAGTATTTAAAAACAAACCAAAAATGAAAAGGTTGAATTTTCGATGTAAACAAGAATTGAAGATTTTTGATGCGACTCACATAATTAGGGATATAAATAAGAAGACGTCTTCCAAACAAATATTGAATCGTGAAATAAACATTTAATGTGAGCAAACCCATTTTAAGTAAAATTCTTTATATCGATCTTATTAAATATTTCAGCAAAGAAAATAGTATATTTAAAACTGAGCGTCAGATAGTAGCCATCGTATTAAAGTGCATTCAACGTCCCTAATCTCCTATAAAGATGACTATTCACAATGTGATGGTGACAAATAACGTTGATAAATATTGATGAATCATTCGTGTCTTTAAAAGACAACAAATTGCACTCGTTCTCCATCTTTAGTCTTAGAATTATTTTGTGACAAAAAAAAAAAAGTCTTAGAAATATTTGACAAGAAGCAATTGGCAAAAAAAAGTTTTGTACCAAAGATCATTTGGAAACTAATACTAATTGATGACACTGCTTTGGTTACATAGTGTAATAGTAAAATAAAAATTAACAAGAAATATACAGGAAACTAATAAAAAACAAATTGCATCATCAACAAAAAAGATATAAGTGAAAAATATATAAAATAACATGTGTGTCCAAACACATAACATGCAGAAAAGTAATTATAAAATGTTTTAGTGAATGGTTTGTGTGTAAAATGCAAATGAAATTTTTTAATAGTTGAAGAAACAACAAATTGCATATTAAGAAAAATACAAACCATCATTTTATATAAACGAGAACTGTATCTCAAATGTGCATAATTAGTCTGTCCAAGAAAATTTTCAAATAACTATAGTTACCTACAAACAGTCGTTTCAACTATTGATTTTAGATAAAATATAGATTAGTAGCAAAATAAACATATTGTGTATAAACGATCTTTTAAATGCTATCATTAAAAACTTTTATACTCCTAAATTGATCAAAACTTTTATACTCCTAAACTGTATGTATACACCTTTTTTAATTTACTCTATAATTTTCCTCTTATAATAATAGATTGAGATAGGACAACAAGTACCTTTATATTCGGGTGAAATTTCAAAGGTTTGTTGATAATTTTCTTAACTATTACCACAATAAGACACACAGAAAGTCTTGTCAAGTATCAGATCAGAAATTGACAATATAGCATTACATCGAAGTGTGAAGATCATAAACCGTTGAAATTTAAGACAATTGTAGTTTCTAGATTTATTTACAAGGAATGTCGTTGATTTGGGTCATAAAATAAACACAAACGCAATAGCTAACGTGCACGCCACTTATAGATTTGTATGTAAACTTCAACCCTCGATCACCGCGTTTACTATTTGCATGAAATTATTAAGTGTGACAACTCATGTTTATAAATTTGTGATCAATTTAATAACCACGTAACCTGTATTTTATTTTTAATTATAGCTTTCACGTAACAAATATCATATTCTATTCTTACCATATTATTATAATTTACTATATTATCCACAAAAATATTTAAAATCTTATATTATAGTATAAGGGTTTGACATTTTCTACAGAAATTATTACTGAATTTAGATAAACCTACAAAAGAACTGATTCATTTCATTCTAGAAACAACACTTAATTAGTTATTTAAAAATTAGTTTTGGATGAAAATTATTTTATCTGAATATATAGAAGTCTGAGAAATAAATAGAATCATGAATAGTACAAAATTTTGAATGAAAATACCTCTGTAACTAGTTATTTAAAAAAAAAAAAAAAAACGTCTACGACTAACGTATAAGGTCAACAGGACTTTAACAAGAAAAGAAAATAAAAGTCATATTTTACTTAGTAAAAAAAAAAAATTATAATTTGCCTTAACTCTCCTTGATCAATTAAATATATACAGCTAAGATATTGTAAAAGTTGTATCTAGATGAGATGAAAAAATTAGTTTAACTGAATAGTAGTTTGAGAAATAAATAGAATCTGAAATTCTGAATAGTATGATATTTCATATTTGCAATGAAAATACCTCCACGACTACTGTATAAGGTCAATGAACAGAACTTTAACAAGAATAGAGAAGAAAAGAAAGAAAAAAAAGACATGATTTACATAGTCAAAAAAAAAGAAAAAAATTATAATTTGCCTTCAATAATTAAATATACAGCTAAGATGAGATAACGGTAAGAACATTTGACGTGCATTTTTTTTTTTTTTAGGACAAAAAATTTACATGGTAAAAGAAATCTAAAAAAGAAGAAAAAAAATTTTAACCGGTTTAATTAATTTTTAGTAACGTAAACCGGACTATGAATCTAGACAGTGGAATTTAGACGTCATCAGATATATAATTCACAATCAAATTTTATATTATTACGATATTTAATACAATTGTAGGGACCAAGTAACTCCAGTTAAAGAATGGATAAGAAAAGGGCGTTAAAAACAAGCATCCTGGTTCATACCAAAAAAAAAAAAAGAAAAAAAAAAAGCATCCACTATGTCACGAATAAAACAAAATAAAAAATTGATAAAGAAGATGTTGCACACACTTTTAATATTATACGCAATTATAAAGTCTTTACAATATCCAATAAAAAAATAGAAAAAGCAATAGAGTAAAATAGAATAAAAAACCAAAAATGAAACGTGAGCCAAAAGGAAAACACGGAAGCTGACCTCTGGCTTTCCTCTTCCTCCATTACTTAAGGAATATAAAATCATCTTCCCACTACTTACTTAGTCTTCCATTCCAAGCCAAAAAGCAATTTCAAACATATTCGAGAAACAAAACTAATCTTTAAGCAATCTTTGTTCTGTATTTCTTTCCGAGGAGACGACTATGTCGGAAAACCAGAGAAATTTGGAAGCTGGATTGTTACTAAGGAAGCATCAAAACGACATCAATGAATGTCGTATTACTTTTTGTCTTCTCTTCAGTACTCTCGTTTCTGTTTGTGGCTCTTTCTGCTTCGGTTGTGCGGTTAGTCTCCCTTAATTCATCTCTCAATACTAAAGTTTCATGAATCTGAAAACAAATTAAATATCTGAGTTTGTGTTTTTACAGGCAGGCTATTCATCTGTAGCACAATCAGGGATCACAAATGATTTAGGCCTCTCTGTTGCAGAAGTAAGAATCAACCATTTTTAATTATGATTCTTCACTCAGAGTTCTTGTTTAATTATTCTTAATTAATCTGATATTTCAAAAATTCAGTACTCGATGTTTGGTTCAATCATGACTTTTGGAGGGATGATTGGTGCTCTCTTCAGTGGAAAGGTCGCAGATCTCATCGGTCGAAAAGGGGTAAAAATCTTCATACATAATTTTGATTATATATGATTCATGATCATATTCTGATGTTTGTTTCGTTTAAACAGTCTTTGTGGTTTGGTCAAATCTTCAACATCTTCGGTTGGCTTGCAATAGCATTTGCTAATAACTCTATGTGGCTTGATATTGGAAGACTCTCTTCAGGATTTGCTGTTGGTTTATTTAGCTATGTGGTAATTAATCTTTTACTTTTTCTTTCATTTTCATAATTTTTATTTAGATTTTTCTTCTTTTTACTGACTCTGTTTTGTTAACTCAATTGCAACAGATACCCGTTTATATAGCAGAAATTACACCAAAACATGTTAGAGGAGCATTTGTATTTGCTAATCAGGTAATTAAGAAAATAATAATATACTTTAGCTATCATTTATTCATAATTCTAATATATGTTCTGAATTGGTTGAAATGTTATTACAGCTGGTACAATGTTGTGGTTTGTCATTATACTATGTCATTGGAAATTTCGTTCATTGGCGTCATTTAGCATTAATCGGTAAGCTTCTAAGCCAATATTTTCTAATCTTAGCAATTGAATGATGAAAGAATAAGCAGGGATTGATTTAAGTTTATCGGTTTCTTGTCTCAGGTCTAATTCCATGTGTGCTTCAAGTTGTGACTTTGTTCTTCATCCCAGAATCCCCAAGATTGCTGGTATGTTTTAGCTTAATGAACCCTTTTCGAAATTTTTGATCTTTTGATTAAGTGATGGTTTGTTATTTGTTATGTAGGGAAAATGGGGACATGATAAAGAATGTAGAGCTTCATTGCAACGTCTTCGTGGAGATGAAGCAGATGTTACTGAAGAAGCCGACACTATTAGAGTACTGCAACTTTTCAGAAATCTCTCTGTTTTTCTTAATTGTTTTCAATAAAACTTGACTAATGACCATTCTTACTGTAGGAAACAATGGATTTGTTTAATGAAGGGCCAAAATCAAAGGTTATGGATTTGTTTCAGAGAAGATACGCTCCATCTGTTGTTGTAAGTTATTCTCAAATGTCTTAAATTTTCTCAAGTATTATCACTTAGTCTTTCAAGTATTTGACAATTTTTGTGTGTGTGTGTTTTAGATTGGTGTGGGGCTTATGCTTCTGCAACAGCTATCTGGAAGCTCAGGGCTTACCTACTATGTCGGTAATGTATTCGACAAAGGTGGTTTTCCAAGCAGCATTGGATCAATGATTCTTGCAGTAATCATGGTATGTATTTGCTCATAGTTTCATCTTTATCCTTCAAAAATCATTGCCAAAGACTACACTTATGCTAACTACTTCTGGTTTTGCAGATTCCCAAAGCTCTTTTGGGTCTGATCTTGGTTGAGAAAATGGGAAGAAGACCTCTTCTTCTGGTACAATTTTATCTTCAAAAATCAAATATCATTTGAATTTAAGTTTTAGCTTGGATCTGTTGTTTAACATATGAATGATCTGTAAATTACAGGCTTCTACTGGTGGAATGTGCTTTTTCAGCTTACTCCTCAGTTTTACCTTCTGCTTCCGGGTAATTAACATAAAACGATTTGTTTTATACCAAAGATCGAATTCTTAAGTTGTTATACTTATCAATTTTTTTCTTCTTTGATAGTCATATGGCATGCTTGATGAGCTCACTCCGATATTTACATGTATTGGTGTAATTGTAAGTTATACAATATCCTTTCAACATATATATCCAAACAAGTTTAAATATAAAGAGAAAACCAAAATAAAAGTTTAAATATAAAGATTGATCTAATTTTACATAATTTCTTTCACAAAAACAGGGTTTCATTTCTGCATTTGCTGTCGGAATGGGAGGCTTACCATGGATCATAATGTCTGAAATCTTCCCAATGAATGTTAAAGTTTCAGCTGGCACTTTAGTTACTTTAGCTAACTGGTCCTTTGGTTGGATTGTAGCTTTCGCTTACAACTTCATGCTCGAATGGAACGCATCAGGTATATATACACATACATAGCCCTTTGCATATTACCCGAAATAGCATAAACCAAACCAGACCTAATAAAATATCCGAAAGGGTCTCAGATTATGAGCGTTCAGGTACCCGACCCAATAGGGTATGGGTATTTGAATGCTCTGGACATACATATTACGATTTATAAGATCATCAATTAATAAACACTTAAGCTATATATTAGATCTTTATCTGAATTGTGATGTTTTTGTTTACAGGAACATTCTTGATCTTCTTTGGTGTATGTGGTGCGGGTATAGTCTTTATTTATGCGATGGTACCCGAAACTAAAGGAAGAACATTAGAAGAAATACAAGCTTCTCTTACAGATTTTCTACAATGAGTTTTATAAAAAATGTGTATATGTTTATATTAATTTTTTGTGTGGGGGGGTATAGGTTTTTTGTTTTAAATTGTTACCTCATTTGATGCAATTGAGAAAAAAAAAAAAAAAAAAAAA
>OVAX01000560.1:64063-74844 GCA_900406405.1 Lepidium africanum
AATTGAAAAAAAAAAAAAAAAAAAAAGAACATAAGATTTTAGCTTTCTCTCTCTCTAAGTTCTCAATTATTGTATAGTATGTTCCCATTCTCAAGCAAAAAAAGAAAGATATAAAATAAAATATTTATTTTAATAATTACTATATTTGCTTTCAGTTTTAATTTCTTGTTTGTAATAAATTGCACTTTAACTAGTTGTGACCAATCAATCTAGTAGTAAGTACAGTTCTCTGACAACACACGGCTTTCTACTTTTAGAAAACTCGATTTGGATTCATGTGTTTTGAAATATCTTCCATATTTCAAGCACTATTCATAGACAACTATGATCCTTTTAGATTTTTCTTCTTCTCGATAACATTCAAGTTTTTTTCTTTTTTCTTTTCACAAACATTAAAGTTCAATATATGATGCAACATTATTGAAAGTGACACAGCAACAGTAGGTCAATTCTTATCCTCAGAAAAAGAGAGACATATACAAAAAAAACAAGTTATTTCCTACTTATGAAAACGAAATTTTCTAAATCTCAACATCGTAATAATCTATACTTGTGCCAACCACATTTGTGGTTAGATCAATTACATCCGATTCGCAATAACTATAAATATAAATCCTTTTAATGTTGAACTACATTTCTGACCTTTCAATTCTATTCACCTTTTTCTTTTGATTAGTCACAAAACTATTGAATTTTTGGTACCTAGACTAGATGTTCTTATATTTCAAATCATCATAATTGACAACTTGCGAGTATGAGACATGATTTGTGAAACAGAATGATTTTAGAAAATTATGTTGACATTAATTAATCACAAAGGAAGAAAGAGAGTAAGTGGGATGATATCATGATTTGCCTCTTTTTTTTGTTGTCACGCTCTCGTCGGTTTGGTTTGTTTCCAAATTGTCAAAGTTGTTCTAGAGTATTGCTATT
The DNA here is from genome assembly GCA_900406405.1 of Lepidium africanum. Taxonomy (NCBI): domain Eukaryota; kingdom Viridiplantae; phylum Streptophyta; class Magnoliopsida; order Brassicales; family Brassicaceae; genus Lepidium; species Lepidium africanum. The sequence continues at coordinate 64,997 of OVAX01000560.1, forward strand.
TGGTTAGACAAATATTGTTGTCAGTTACGCAACTCCTTGACTAATCGATGTTTTTCTTTCGTAATTTGAGGACTTTTCGGATCTTAGCAGAAAAAGCTAAACTATTTTACGAGGATTGTGTACAGAACTGGTAAATTATTACTTTCAGATATTTAAATAAACCAAAAACATAAATCTATTACCAGAAAAATATTGTTTTGTTTTGTATAATAGGAGAATCAAACATGCAAACACATTAATATCACAATTATATCTTTACCATTCAATCACAAACTCTCGACCAATAGATGTTTCTTTTCATTACATATATATCTATACTATTAAAAAGCATTTCATTAATTACATCTTTTGTTCCAACGTTTAGGTTAAATTAGAAGAATCAAACCAAATTAAACGTGATGTGATGCGAACTAATAAAACTAAATATTACAAACTTTAATTAATGATGAAAAAAAAAACCAACTAATTAAAAATGGGGATGTAGCTCAAATGGTAGAGCGCTCGCTTTGCATGCGAGAGGCACGGGGTTCGATCCCCCGCATCTCCAATTTTATTTTTTATCAAGGTGATTAAACCAACATAATACGGTTATTATTATAAAATTTAAGTGTCGGTTTAGTTTATTTTTACCAAGAACATGGTCATTAAATTCGCATAGTGACGGATAACTGTAATAAACTACCCCTTTTGGTCAATACTTGAAATTGGATTCATGTGATGACTCATAAACCTAACACTAACCACTACACATTTTTTTTATTGGTGAGCGTGAGATTAGTTATGAATTTATGATTAGGTTTTGAACTTTTAATTTAATGACTTAGCCACAATAATTGGGCTTATTAATGTTTGGGCTTTGTAGTCTTGTTCTTTTAAAAATGTATGTGTATTAGTATATAAATGGGCCATATTCGTGTTTTATAATTTGAATGATATACGGTCCAAAGAAAACTTTTTTCGAAAGGACTTCATCTATATTGGGCCGATATCCGTTTAGGCAAAAGCCTCTTTTTGGGCTATAAGGCAAAAGCTTTTTGATTTATGTATGTTGGGTCAAAACCTTCTTGATCTTCTTAAAAATTTGTTTAGCAAACGGCATATGACATTTGGTGAATTTCGGATCTGTTTCACAAACTTTTGTATGATTGAAAGTACAATTAACTGAATACTAAATATAATTGAATAAAACAATCACATTATACAATGTAGATGACCTTAGTGCAATGGTTTAGTTAAAGTGGTGAAACATTTATTTTAACCTAATTGGTGGTGGAGTAGTAGTTTAGTAGTTTCCATTTTAGGAAAAAGTTATTTTGTTGGATTAGACTAGAAATCGATTCTCAAATACAAAATTACTAATTATTACAATTTGAACACCACATCTAATTTAGAACTGCATCTGACCCTCGAAAAGTTGGTTTGGTCTTCTGCCAAAACTTCTCCTCAGTTAACCATAGAAAAAAATCACATATACAAACAAAGTAAATATAACCCACTATAATTCCATAAACAAAATAGAAGGGAGAATTACGGTCCCTCGTAAGATCTCCAATAAAGGTGTTACGTAAAAAAGAGGTCTATATCGCACGTTTATAACCATCGAATAAGAACCTAAGTTAATTAATTACATAGTCACTACACTTATGGTGTTTAGTAATCTTATGACAAAGACATGCACTTTATCAATAAAAAAGACAAAGACATGCATTGTTCATGTAGCCAAAATGAAACTTCGTTTCGACTTCTTCACTCTACTGTTGATTGCATCTCTCTCTTTGACCCATAATTCACAAGTAATCAATATATATAATTATATGTTTTATATTTGTGACAAAACTAATTATATTGTTTTATAGATATATGTATAGTCAAATCTGGCGAGATATTAAATATTAATTTTAGAATAAATGAAAATTGATTAACTTCGTCTTATAGCTGTGTATCTTCTTGGATTTACATAAGGAGAATAGTCCAATATTTGACCCACAAGAAAAAAATAACAATGGGTTGTCGACCAAGAGCGACTTTTCAATTCATCAATTATTGATAAGGAGTGATTGAATACTGAATAAAAAAAGAATGCCCTATCTAATAAGATTAAGATACGAAACATAGAGATATGAGATCTAAATTTGCAATAATAAATTTATAATAAATAAATATCAGTAACCACAAAATAACAAGAAGACATATAGTTTGATTGCCCAAAAACACGACCAAGTCCACAGAATATTAAAAGTTTAGTTAAAATAAAAACAAATAATGAGGTGTAAATAATAAAATATCCAATTGGGCAAGAGGACCGGGACCTGCTGACTAAAATATCCGATCCTCAATTTGCATAAGAGCTTCACAGAAACTTCGTAAGTTCCTCACACACACAACACAACTCTTTACTTTCCTTTAAACCTCTGTTTTTCTTTCAAATAGAGAAAATCATCAGCAAAAGAAAATGGAGAGACAAAAGAGTATGGAGAAAGGGTTACTGAGAAAGAGCTTAAGCATACGAGAAAGAAAATTTCCTAACGAAGATGCTTTCTTAGAATCCGGTTTACCGAGAAAATCTCCGAGAGAGTTTAAGAAACCTCAAAACGACGATGATGAATGTCGTGTTACTGCCTCTGTTTTTCTCAGTACTTTTGTTGCCGTCTCTGGCTCCTTCTGTACCGGTTGTGGTGTAAGTCTTTCTTCTCCTTTCAATTTCTCGGTTTAGGAATAAATGGTATTCAATCAAATCACTAAACCGGTTTGATTGATTTGGATTTGTAGGTTGGTTTTTCATCTGGTGCTCAAGCAGGAATTACCAAAGACTTATCCCTCTCTGTTGCAGAAGTAATCATATTTCTCAATACGTTAATTTTGAGTTTTGATTGACTAATTTGATACTAACTTTTTGTCAGCTGATAACAGTACTCAATGTTCGGGTCGATCTTGACATTAGGAGGCTTGCTTGGTGCAATATTTAGCGGTAAAGTCGCCGATGTCTTGGGAAGAAAACGGGTATGTTTCAATTTTGATTTTTGATTTGACCGGTTATTATATACCGAACCGGTTTTGACTTACCTATTTGTGAAATCAGACGATGCTGTTTTGTGAAGCTTTCTGCTGTACAGGCTGGCTTTGTGTAACATTGGCCCAGGTATTTTTCTAACTACTTGTTCTTTGTTCTTACTTGTCATATCACAATTTATTTATATTATCCTTATTACTTAATTTGTTCTTATCCATTTTATAACAATTGTTTTATTTTCGTATATCGAAGGACGTATTGTACTTGTATTGTGGAAGATTGTTACTTGGTATCGGCGTTGGTTTATTTAGCTATGTGGTAATTCCTTTAATTTCTAAATTCATTTTCATCACAATTTTTTAAATAATTATAATAATAAATCATTGATAGAAAGATGTATTTCATGTAGATTCCAGTGTACATAGCTGAAATTGCACCTAAACATGTCCGAGGATCATTTGTGTTCGCCAATCAAGTAAGTAAACAATTATAATCAATTTAGTCAAACCCGGTTTGGTACAATAATTTTGTTATAATTAACATGAATTTTTGTTGTAATAGCTGATGCAAAATTGCGGTATTTCACTCTTCTTCATCATTGGCAATTTCATTCCATGGAGAATACTATCGATAGTCGGTATGATTTCGGTTTTGATTTCATAATTTTGAAATTAAATGACGAAAAATTGAAATTAAACCGGTCAATTCAAACATTTTGTTTTGCTTGCAGGCTTGGTTCCATGTGTGCTTCATGTTTTGTGTTTATTTTTCATCCCTGAGTCTCCAAGATGGCTGGTAAGCTTATTTATTTATATTTGCATAATACAGTTTTGGTTTGCGTAAACCGGATTGGTTTAATGAATATAATTTCTTAAAATACAATATTACAGGCAAAATTAGGTCGTGATAAAGAATGCCGATCTGCTTTACAACGTCTTAGAGGATCTGATGTCGACATTTCTCGTGAAGCAAATACAATCAGAGTATGTTTAACTTCCATTTTTTCTATAATTTATATTATCTACAAATATTGGTTTTCATAATTATTGATTTTTTTTTTCTTTTTTTTTTTTTGGGTTCAGGATACACTAGACATGACAGAAAACTGTTCTGGAAATCAGATGACTGAGTTGTTTCAAAGGAAATACGCATATCCTTTAATTGTGAGTGTTTTTAAATTAATGAATAAATAGTTTATAAATAAATTGTGATTAGATTGACATTAATTTAATTCTGATTAATATTTTGTGTTTAGATCGGAGTAGGTTTGATGTTTTTGCAACAATTGTGTGGGAGTTCAGGTGTTACTTATTACGCTAGTAGTCTCTTCAACAAAGGAGGTATTATAATTTGCATTAACATGAATATATTATATATATGTATATTTCATGTGCTAATTATTCAAATTCTTTTTATATATAATTAACTTATATATATATTTCACTTTCAGGATTTTCGAGTGCTGTTGGCACATCTGTAATTGCAACAATCATGGTAAATTTTCAAGAAATCTAAAAAAAAATTATTCAAATTTCAGAGAAAATCAGAATATAAAAACTAATTCTGTTTATTTTTTAATATTATTATTTATAGGTTCCAAAAGCAATGTTGGGAACAATTCTAGTTGATAAAATGGGGAGAAGAACACTCCTAATGGTTAGTCTATATATTACTTTGTATATTTTCTAGTTAATAAAATCAAATTGTAAGTTTTCTTAATATGTCTAAAAGACTAATCTATTTTTATTTATGTTTGAATAGGGTTCTTGTTTTGCAATGTGCTTGAGTTCTCTGCTCTTAACTGTTTCCTACGCTTTCCAGGTAGTTTTAAGTCTACCATATTCACATAAACACATAATTTAATTAATATGCATATTATACCTTTTTTTGTTTCTCAAATTGTGAATATCAATAAAATTTTGTAAAATGTTTTGCAGTCATTTGGCATTCTCCCTGATCTCACTCCTATCTTCACTTGCATTGGAGTATTGGTAATAACCTTTAAATTTTAAGTCACTGTTAATGTTTTGTTGTTAATTACTTCTTTCATTGCTAATTAATTTCTTTGAAATATGAAATATATAGGGTCACATTGTGTCATTTGCAATGGGAATGGGAGGACTACCATGGATTATAATGGCTGAGGTATTCCAACATTTATATTTCATATTATATTGAATTATTGTTAATTATATAAAATCTAATAAACTTAATATTGTTTTACAGATATTTCCAATGAATGTGAAAATGTCAGCAGGAACAATAGTTACAGTAACAAATTGGTTATTTGGTTGGGTTATTACTTATACTTTCAACTTCTTGCTTGAATGGAATGCTTCAGGTAAATACTTGGATATAAAAATATATAAACATGTAATTATAATTACCATAATAATTATAATTATGGGTGATTGATTGTGTTTTTTAATTGTTTAAATTTTGAAGGAATGTTCTTCATCTTTGCAATGGTGTCAGCAGTCTCGATTATATTTATATATTTTTTGGTACCTGAGACGAAAGGCCGATCACTTGAAGAAATACAAGTCTTGCTCAACAACACTGTCCAATAATTAAATATCATTTTAGCTTCTTCTTTTTTGGGTGATTATACAAGTCGATTGTTGTTATTACTGTGAGTTTGAATGTGAGTCGTCTTGTACCGATTTAAATTCGGATGAAAAAAATGGAAACATGTTTCGCATAAATGTATGATTTTTGTAAGTTATATACGCAAATAATATATAGTAATTTCAAGTTACGATAGTTAACTCATGGCAGGACAACGTCTCTGCTTAAATGATTATTACCGTGTTAATATTATTGGTTGAAATTCGTGGTTAATCCGATTATATATTATATATATACGAGGTTCTTTTTAAAATGAGTTATTTTGTTGGGTCCGTTTCAAAAATAACCTCCACTTTTCTCTCTCTAAAACTTTTACTTTTTTAACCTTAAACCACATTATATTTACACCAAATGCCATTTTTATTTTTGTTTTTTTTAAATAACCAACACAACTTAAAAAGACATAAATATTTTGTTGGAATCATTTGTTTACAAAAATGCCATCATCTTCAATATTTTCAACCACCATAAACAACCAAAAGTGAGCTCTAAATGCTCACTTACCTACCAAATTCAGATCCAATAACCCCCAATTAACCCACAAACTTCATATTTTCCTACTCTCTCATCAATTTCATACAAAAAACTCTTTCATTTGCATTTGAAATTTTTTAAAGTTCTGAGATTTCATTGTTTTCGAGTTTTTTTAGGCAAAAAACGTTTGGGCTTCGTTGGTATTTGGTTGACTCAAGTTTCTAGGTAATAAGTGAAGGTAAACACAAGCTCAATCTAACTCATTACTTTTTTTCGATTTTTTGCAGAAAGTAGACTTCATTTGAAGTCTACGTTCCATGTAGACCTAAAATGAAGTCTACATGTCAACAAATGGCTTAGTTTTGCATTTGACCAATATTCAGTAGGCTTAAAATGAAGTCTACACATTTCTCTTTGCGTAGAAAAAAAATCCGATGCAGACTTTATTTTAAGTCTACGTAAAAAAGGGTTATTTTTGCAATTGACTGATGTGTTGAAAATCGAAGTTGAAATCTACACGAGAAGTCTACCAAAAATTTCAAATAGTAGACTTCATTTTAGGTCTACTGAGGTTAGTTTTGCAACTGAATAAGTTTGAGTTTTTTGTATGAAATCTACATATGAAGTCTACATCGTGTAGACTGCAGATGAAGTATACATTTTCAATTGTAGATTTAAAATGAAGTCTACAATTAAATAGCTTACGTCATTGGATATATGACGTAATCAAATGAAAAGTAGACTTCATTTTAAATCTAATACAAAAAAAGTAGACTTTAAAAGTAGACTTCATTTGCAGTCTACATAGTGTAGATTTCATGCACAAAAGTCAATATTAGTCAATTGCAAAACTAACCTCAGTAGATTTCATCTGAAGTCTACTATTTGATGTTATCGGTAGACTTTTCTTGTAGACTTTTAAAGAAGTCTACTTCAATAGTCAACATATTGGTCAGTTGCAAAATTAACCCAATTTGAGCGTAGACTTAAATTGAAATCTACTTCTAGAAAGTCAAAGTTTGGTCAAATGCAAAACTAACCTAAGAGTAGACTGTATTTTTAGTCTACCGGACAATAGACTGTATTTTAAGTCTACGTATAGTAGACCTTATTTTTTGTCTACATTTAGTAGACTTAATTTTAATTTTACATTTAGTAGACTTAAAATAACATCTACTATAACAATTTCATTAAAACTAAGTTTATAATTATATATAGTGTTTTAATTTTTTTTAGAATTTTTCTAATGTGTGTTTATTCAGTTGTCTGTCTGTGTATAAATTTGACATGTTTATGTGTTATATTTATGGGTTAATAAAATTTTGAAATAATTTAGGCATGTAGATCATTTCTTGTAGACTTTATTTTATGTATACTGTTGGTAGACTTAAAATTAATTCTATCAATAGTAGACGTAAAATACAGTCTACAACGACGATTATGTAATGATCTTGTTAATATTAATTAAATCTGTTGTTTGTTATACAGGCAATGACGAACTTGTTCAAATGGTTAAAAGTGATTATGATCTAGATACAACCGAGTTTGTTGGGCTGACTTATTCACTACCAGACTCAATGCTGCAACAATTGGCTGTAGACACTCCTCCTATGCACATAACAAATGATAGACAAGTACATATTTTGGTGGAGATTAGTAAATCATATGTCGTACGTCTATGCATGACATTTCGAGTTGAGGAGAAGGTTGATGACAATAAAGACTCTGATGTTGATACAGATGGAGGATATGATGAAGATGATATTGACGATTATGTTAAAGAAGAGATAGCAGAGCATACAAATGAGTTGGAAACAAAACCCGAGGCATAGGTTGATGGTGGTGATTATTGTAAATATGGGAAAGTGGAACATGAAGAGGAAGATGATGCAATTTATAATACTGATGATGTCAACATCGGTTGTATTGGGCAAGGCAGAGGTACCAATGTCTTAGAGGCCAAGTTAGTTTTGTAGATGACATTACTTGCAAAACCAAGTGTGGCTGAATGAAATTGCTAAAAGTTGTGTCTTTAGTAATCTCTTATGTGAATGATCAAGGCAATGTGAGTGGTTTATGTCAATTTTAAGTACATAATTACACGAATTACATAACAATGTTTACGAGATCAAGATTTGATGAATGTACAATTTAATACCAAAATGTTTTTGAAATGTACAATCTTATTCTAAGCAGAAACAAGCTGTTTTTGTAGAGGTTTCTTAGCATAAGTTGAACGTTGAGACTCATATGACTGTATCAGTACTTGCATTGTTATAGTAGCAATCACCAAGAAGAACACACAGAAGAAAGAGATCCTCCACGAGGCCACTATGGAGAGCCATTGGAGTAGCTTGAAACCACCGTATATAAGGAGACTAAACCAGATGATGACCACCTGTTTCCATCCTATAAGCCAATCAATGTCACTTTGATGATTGCATAAAAGAAGTGCATGTTCTTTACCTGAAAGTTATATCAAAAACATCAATCCTTTGATCTCAATAGTCAATATGTATAACTTAAGTCATATAAGCACGAAATTAATGTATTACCAATTAAGTCTAGAGTCTCTGCATCAGCGTATAGATTGATCTGAAAATCAACACATATATAACACATATTAGACTTAATTAGACTAGGACACTTGTGTGTTCAACAATAAGATTCATGTAATCACTAACCTTTATACAAGCCCACCAATCAATCAGCCATATGAGCTGCAACCAAAGTAATTCTGCAACATTTTTGTTGATTCTTCTATACAAACTTATTGAGAATGGACGAACAATGGTGAAGAGCAGAAGCTAGAAACAGATAAAAAATTCCAAAAACCTTCAGTTGGCTGAAATTTCAATTGTTTCAGCTATTTCTTTCATGGAAAAGACAACGAAGATACAAAGCCAAGTTTTTCCGAGAAAAAAAGAAAAGAAAAATGTTTGACCTAAATGAGATTAACAATGAGGCCTGAGACGAAGAAGACGATACCAACATGGATGATGAATAAGAACACAAACAAAAATCAAGAAGCCACATAGAAATTTCAGATCCTTAACCTCCAAAAACCTTGAACTTGTCAAACCTACGGAAAAAGGTTTTGTTAGTGAAGAAGAAGACAGATCTGAAGGAGAAGAACAAAGGGAAGAACAAATAGGTGAGGAAAAAGAACACCTTGAGAGAATTTTCGTCAGATCTACATAAAGAGGAAGAAGAAATGGTTAGAAGTGATAATGATGAAGAACAAAGAAAAAACAGAGAGAAGTAAAACCTCAATCGAAGAAAAAAGAAGAAAGAGAGAGGTGGAAGAAGAACCTAACCTCTTCACGCCGTCCTCCTCCTCCCTGGTCTCGCCCCTCTGTGGTCTCCTCCTCCTCACGCCGGCGAGAAGACTTTTTTTTTCTGCAAAAAAAGGAATGAAGAGAATGGTGAAGAACAGATAAAAAGAGAGAATGGTGAAGAAAGAGAGAGGAGGAAGAAGAACCTAACCTCTTCATGCCGTCCTCCTCCTCACGCCATCGCCGGCGAGAATGGTGAAGCAAATTTTGGTCGTCGCTTGTGGAGAGAATTTGTTGGTTTAATNCGGTCGTCGCTTGTGGAGAGAATTTGTTGGTTTAATGTTGCTAGAGTTTTTACCCACAAAAGATGAATTTCTAATATATATGTAAGGTAAATAAGTTGGTTTAATGTTGGTTTGGTAACAAATTAATTTAATTTCGTTGGTATTTTGGTTTAATCT